>VNJV01006165.1:0-16667 GCA_008042635.1 Drosophila nikananu
CACTTTTTTTCACTCCACTTCCACTTCTTCACTCTTTAAAAGTTGTCGCACAATTGCCGCAAAATGCACGCGATAGAGATCCAAACGACAAAAGTAAGAAAACCGTATGAGCGCATACGAAGAAAACAAGAACAACTTTGCTTCTACGGAGAGAGCCCAATAATAATATCGCTCTCTCTCTCTCAGCAAATGCGGCTCTCACCGAATTTTTAAGAATTTTTAGGTTTAATCCAAGAATTTTACGCTTATTTTGTCACTTTAATCCCGAAACGGGATTAATTCAAGAATTTTTAGTCTATTTTGCCATTTTAATCCCGAAACGGGATTGATTTAACCATTTAACCCCAAATCGCACTTAAAAATTTTAAGACACCACATCAAAAAAATCAAGCAAAATAAGCTTGATTTTTTCAATAATCTTTTCTATCTGTGTATGTTTTTACTATTATCGCAAACTGTTAAGCTATGCTGAACATCCTTTCCGACTCATTCAAAAGGCTGAAATGCAAAAAGGTAATATTTGCATTTTAATAAAAAATCGATTTTAGCGCACTACAAGGAAAAAAAATATATTAAAATACATACATGGCTCATGACTTTTTATTAACTGGAAATCAAAAGGCTTTTTCTTCTTAAATCTCGGGTCATGTCGCTTCTATTGAAATAGTGAGTTCTTAATAAGGCAGAAGACTTTTATAATTGATTAAATTCATAAGTTTTTATACCCTTGCAGGGTATTATAATTTAAGTCAGAAGTTTCCAACGCAGTGAAGGAGATATTTCCGACCCTATAAAGTATATATATTCTTGATCAGCATCAACAGCCGAGTCGATCTAGCCATGTCCGTCTGTTCGTTTCTACGCAAACTAGTCCCTCAGTTTTGAAGGTATCTAGATGAAACTTTGCATAACTTTCTTTATGCTCTTACTGTTATATACATATGTCGGAACGAGCCGGATCGGACGACTATATTTTTCGCTCGCAACATTTACCTTATGTCAGTATCCGAGAAAGCGAAAAGTCAGAACATTTTTCTTCTTCTTCTTTTACCTACTGCAAGGGTATTTAAACTAGCTTCCTTTATTGTTATGTTTGCTCTCATGCCATCCAAGTCAGGATATACCAGCCGAGACCTGATAAATGACAACCCTATTTTCTAAAATCGATGCATCGGAATGGGTGGTTGAGCCAGTTAAAGATTCCATTCCGTCAGAGAAATTAACTTTTAATTTTTCCCTTGGTAATCAATAATTTTATATTTATAACTGGAACTTTAGATTTAGAACAAAGACAACATGCAAAGATTTCTTATTGAAATTGATGAAGGGATTTATTCGCCTTAGACCTAATTTTACGATAAGTTTTTACAATATTTAAATTGTGATGATTGTAATTGAAATGATTACGGACTTTCTTTGGGTAGAAGCCAGCACTATGATGCCATTGAAAGGTTTACAAATTTACTCAACAAAATTTTAAAGTTAAATTTTGTTTTCTTTAATTAATAGGTTAGGTTTTTCCTCCCAATGACCTTGCGATATTGTTTTGATCAACAAAATTGACTATTTTCTTTGCAACTGTTGAAGTATATTTCTGAAAAACATACAAAATAAAAATGTAAAAACACAAAATAAGTAAATATTTTGGAGGCAGGAATCGTATCTTGGATCGTTCGGTCAAAAGCGGTAGTTGTCGTGGTCAATTTCTGGAACAAACTGGATCTGTGTGCATCTGTTAAGAATGTTTTCACCAAATAAGGTAACAGTTGGTGCTGATCAAGAATGTATGAAAAGCTTTATATTTGGCGAGGCAAAGTTACCTTCCGTTCTTTTAATATGTGATTTCAAAAGAATTACAATCCATCCCGTTTGAGAGACATTTTACTTTGTAACTTTGGGTAACTTTTTTAATGCTAGTAGTTAACTCATTTTTAATAAGGCATGACTGCTCATGTCGAGCGGTCGACGATAAAAAAACTTTTGGAAACTACATTTTCAATTCAAATTTTGTTAAATAATTAACAAAAAAGTAAAGTGGAGGTAGGCTAACTTAATATTTTTTGGCTCCAAAGTGGTTTTTGTCTATGTATACATACATACATTCTGTATAATTTTCTGCGCGCCATTCCCCGCACTTTTTCCTTTACTGGTTCTTGTGTTGAAATTGATTTATCGTCAGGTACAATAGTGTGTAAGCTACTCTCCTGTGAGACATTGCCTACTTGCCCATGCATAACTTTTGTTATTACAAAATTCGAAGCTGGATGCCTGCATGTGAAGCAAACATTCGCATTGAAGGGAGAGCTGTAAAGAGAGTCCAATGGTACCTTTGGGCATTTTCCTCTTAATTAAAAACTTATCAAATTTTGCCAGTTCAAGGGCTCCCATGCATCTAAGTTGCGTGTCTATCTGAGATAAAAGTTCTAATTACGGCTTGCCTGCACTAGAGCGTGCAGTTCTCTTAATTACATGAAGTGGTCTTGCGAATGCAAAAACCAATCAAATTTTCTCAAGCAGCCACTTGAGATTTGAACATCGATTGCTTCTTTGGTTGGAAATCGGTGTATCTGTTTGCTGTCCCCACGATAGCCACTTGAGGGCTTGCTGGCCACGAATTGACCACTCAAAATCCACGTGTCTGCATTGCAATGCAAATGCCACACTTTAAAAATAGACATTAATTAAAATTATTGCTAATCGATAGTAGATTGTTCGATTGCTGCGTACTGCGTTTCTCCAGCCCCATGGTAGGAATTCTGGTGGAGCAGTCATATTTTTTTTTTAAGCCTAGGCAAAGTTCGGCCTGATAAGCATTCGATGTTTTCGCGATCAGCATCGTAAAACTTGGGCAAATATACAGCCCTTCACAGAAGAGTTTTTCGCGCATCTCTGCTTATAAATCACCCAAGTGGTTGGTACCTGCTATCAACTTGTTTACAGCGATTCGATTGAGGGCCCACATCAAGTGCCGGATGCCATAAAAGCAAGGAATTCCCTCGCGATGTGGGAGCTGAGTGATTCAACCGAATAAATCCAAATCGCGCGGGAAGGCTTAGCCATAGGGATTCCATTCTAATCAGGTTGATCCGTATAACTAATAGAACTAATTTATGGTCATTTAAACGTTCAATCCAGCTACGATGTACACATGTCCGGAATCACAGAAAACTGATTGTGCATTGTCGAGCCAGACCGTATCTTATCTCGCGATAGCTACCAACGGACCCCCCTATCAAGTTGGGTTGTGTCACCTCAAGCGATAACTGATAACTCAATTTGCATCACAAATCACTCAGTTGACCAAAGCCTCTGGCGATGACGCCGATCGCTAATTGCAGGTGCTTCAGACCCCCTATATAAGCCCCAGAAACGTTGCGCTTTCAATCAATGGGACACCTGCTTCCAACCAGCTTAAGCATGTTTCTGGCTAGGATTATTGTGTGCCTCGGCTTCCTGGCCTTGGCCACGGCCCAGTTCAACACCAACTACGCGTCCGGCCGCAGCGGCATGGTCCACCTCTTCGAATGGAAGTGGGACGATATTGCCGCTGAGTGCGAGAACTTCCTTGGCCCCAATGGCTTTGCCGGTGTCCAGGTAAGGCGATAGCTACACTGATTGTAATCTGCTAGGGTTTCCCCAATATTGACTCCTTCTTCCTTAGGTTTCGCCAGTCAACGAGAATGCCGTGAAGGATAGTCGCCCCTGGTGGGAGCGCTACCAGCCCATTTCATACAAACTGGTCACGCGCTCAGGAAACGAGGAGCAGTTTGCCAGCATGGTTCGTCGTTGTAACAATGCCGGAGTTCGTATCTACGTTGATGTTGTCTTCAACCACATGGCGGCCGATGGCGGAACCTACGGCACAGGTGGCAGCACCGCCAGCCCAAGCAGCAAGAGCTACCCAGGAGTTCCGTACTCCTCTCTGGACTTCAACCCCACCTGCGCCATCAACAACTACAATGATGCCAACCAAGTGCGAAACTGTGAGCTGGTTGGTCTCCGCGATCTGAACCAAGGCAACTCGTACGTGCAAGACAAGGTTGTCGAGTTCCTGGACCATTTGATCGACCTTGGTGTAGCCGGTTTCCGCGTGGACGCTGCCAAGCATATGTGGCCCGCAGATCTGGGCGTCATCTACGGCCGCCTCAAGAACCTGAACACCGATCATGGGTTCGCCTCGGGATCCAAGGCTTACATCGTGCAGGAGGTCATCGACATGGGCGGCGAGGCTATCAGCAAGTCGGAGTACACTGGCTTGGGTGCCATCACTGAATTCCGCCACTCCGACTCCATCGGCAAGGTCTTCCGCGGCAAGGACCAATTGCGATACCTAACCAACTGGGGCACCGCCTGGGGCTTCGCTGCCTCCGACCGCTCCCTGGTCTTTGTTGACAACCACGATAACCAGCGCGGACACGGTGCTGGTGGTGCCGATGTGCTCACCTACAAGGTGGCCAAGCAGTACAAGATGGCCTCTGCCTTCATGCTGGCTCACCCCTTTGGCACGCCCCGCGTGATGTCCTCCTTCGCCTTCACGGACACCGATCAGGGTCCGCCCACAACCGACGGCCAAAACATCGCCTCGCCTACCTTCAACAGCGACAACTCTTGCAGCGGCGGCTGGGTGTGCGAGCACCGCTGGCGCCAGATTTACAACATGGTCGCCTTCAGGAACGCAGTCGGCTCCGACGGCATCCAGAACTGGTGGGACAACGGCAGCAACCAGATCTCCTTCAGCCGCGGTAGCAGGGGATTCGTCGCCTTCAACAACGACAACTATGACCTCAACAGTTCCCTGCAGACTGGGCTGCCTGCCGGCACCTACTGCGATGTCATCTCCGGCGCCAAGGTCGGCTCCTCCTGCAGTGGCAAGACCGTCACTGTTGGATCTGACGGACGTGCCAGTATTTATGTTGGTAGCTCTGAGGACGATGGTGTCCTGGCCATTCATGTCAACGCCAAGTTGTAAAAAACTTACCCAGCCAGACAAAACATATCGAACCCGAAATTTTCAATGAGATTATTAATTCTAAATATATCAAAAGATTATTATCATATGGACAAGTATACTTCATTTATTTATAAATGTTAAGAAGTCACATAACGTGTATATATTCTAGATCAGCATGAACAGCCGAGTCGATCTACAAAAGAAACAAATCGAAAAACGCCGCCTCTGCCAACTTTCAAACTGTCAAAAGGTTGGCTTTGAAAATTTAGTTTTTCCCCCAAACTAACCAAACATTTCAATTTTAAATATGTAAAAAAGAAACGTTTTATTATGAATTTGTACTTTGTCAGAAAGAATACAATTTGCTTGTTATTTATTTATTTAATTATTATTTTTTCTAATATCGAATTTCTTGTTGCAATGAACTGAGCAAGAGCGTCTAAGTCCTTCAGGCTACTATTTTTATGCTTGTAAAGTTTGCTTAAGTTTAGTGGCAAATTTGTTATTTTAATTTTATTATATTTTTTGGTTGATTTCTGATAGATACCCAAAAAGCAATAGTAGAAGCGCGGGGAATTAGGTGTCTGACAAAAACTAAGGTCAAAAAACAATAAAATTGAAGACGTTTAAAGCTTTTCGATAGATTTTTGTAAACAATTGGTAAGACAACTAAAATAGCATAAATGTTGAAAAAAAAGTTCTATCGTTTTCAATTTTTTATTTTTTATACCCTTGCAGGGTATTATAATTTTAGTCAGAAGTTTGCAACGCAGTGAAGGAGACATCTCCGACCCTATAAAGTATATATATTCTTGATCAGCATCAACAGCCGAGTCGATCTAGCCATGTCCGTCTGTCCGTCTGTCCGTCTGTCCGTCGGTCCGTCTGTCCGTCTGTCCGTTTCTACGCAAACTAGTCCCTCAGTTTTAAAGCTATCTGGATGAAACTTTGCAGATATGCTCCTATATGCTCTCACTGCTATATATGTCGGAACGAGCCGGATCGGCCGACTATATCATATAGCTAAATAGGAAAGATCGGTAAATTCTAATGAAAAAAATTATAACTTAGCCAATTTTTACAATATTTGAATAAAATTTGAGATATGGCCATTTTGTATTATTCTTGGATTTCGGTTTTAATTTGATCAAAATCGGACAACTATATCATATAGCTGTCATAGGACCGATCAGAAAATTTTGATGAAAAAATCTAACTAAGCCAATTTTTCACATATTTTCATAAAATTTTAAACATAGACATGTTGTATTATTCCAGAATTTCGATTTTAATTTTATTCAAATCGGACCACTATATCATATAGCAGCCATAAGAAAATATATATAAATTCATTAAATTCGTTCGCAACATTTTTCGCTCGCAACATTTCTCGTTCGCAACATTTTTCTTTCGCAACATTTACCTTATGTCAGTACCCGAGAAAACGAAAAAGTCAGAAGATTTTTCTTCTTCTTCTTACTTACTGCAAGGGTATTTAAACTTCGGCATGCCGACGTTAGCTTCCTTTCTTGTTTTTTAATAAAGCATCAATTTTATATTACAACACTTTTGAACTTGCATAATTCTCAGTTACTACATAATTCTCAGTTACTACAAGACCTTCTGGCCACTTTCGTCCGATTGCTCTTGATATGTATAAGTCCAATATTGAGACTTTCCACGTTTTATGTTGGTTTTATAATGTATTCTGTTTTTTGTTACATGTTGAATTGTCCTTGGATGTTAACGCATAAATGGTTCGAAGGCACCAATCCTTACCGCTGCCCACCTGATGTGAGTTGAAGCACATCGATAAAAATACTCTTACCCGGTCTCCTTTGAAATAAAAACTGAAAAAATACCAGACAATATTTGTTTTTTAATTTCTTATTTTCGTCAATTTGTAAATAATTGCTGCCTAGAAATTGTCAAACAAACAGCAATTAGAGCTAAGGCAGTCTAAACGTTCAGTCTACTTTATTGCTTTAACTTTGGTGTCGAAAGGTAACTCACATTAGGGTAAATAGGCAATTACACGATTCAGATGAATCTACAGCCTGCAAAAATTTCCCATATATCATGCATTTATTCAGCTTACTCTTTTTTAAAAACCACACCAATCTTGTTTGTGCCCACCATAGCATCAAGTTGTGCTTTTTGTTGGCTCCCTATAAAACTGAATGGCATTGGCTGGGAATCTGCTGCGCAAACATTAGCTAAGCACAACCTTCTGCTGCACACGAATATGTAAGGCAATGACCACTGATGCGAAAGCTGATGTTGCTGTTGCTTCTTGCCAAGTCAAAGTACAATTGACTTCCTGGAAAATATGCACTCATCACTTTTGTCTATGCCCGACTTTATAAGAATAAATGGTAGCCAGTACTTCAGGGGATTTCCCTACTATTTACTGGAGAGTCAGTTCGAGATGGAAGTCACACCATGCAGCTGAGCAGAGTTTATGCAAAGAATTGGCGCATGGAATGTTACGAAGAGTCCTGAGGAACCACTACTAAAATTTCTTGCTCGCAGAACCTGCCAGCTGCCTGGTTCTCGGGAACAAATTGCGGGAGGTAATGATATTCAAAACAACACATAATTCTTCATAAAGTCATAAAATTGCAAAGTAAATCAGTTTTCTAAGTGAACGCAACGCAGATAAACTCCGCTTTTTATTACGCGAAAGCAATTTTCATATGCTCCATGTGATTTACAGTGCGTCGGTATTGTATGAGCTTGCTAGTCGCCATGCGAGAGTTCCATGCTTGTGTGGCGACTTTTCCCGTCTTATTCTTCATAACTCACCCCGGCGAGTTTTCGTGTCTGAGTCCTTGATGGACGAGTGGGTGTGGGTGTGAGTGGCTCTGATGGGGAATCCGTCTACATAAAGGCCAGAAAATCACAACTCGCATCAAAAAGCAGCGAAGGGACGCTCCCGCACAGACAGGCATAAAGTAGAAGGCGAGCATGTATAGATTGCGGTTGCAGGAACAGTGCGCGTCCCCAGCACTCCTTCCAATACTGTCGCCGCTGAGGCTATGCCCTCGCTCTCGCCTTGGTTGGGGCATAAAAAAATTAATTTAAAATTGCTGACAAAGGAAGGCATTCCGTATTTATGCAAAGCATCAAAATAAAGCCGCGCAGCCAGTGACATGACGTTTGTTCTCTGCCTCTTTCTAGCTGACTCTAGCCAACCTTGGAGGAGATTGTGTCCGTTTTGGGCCACGGCCGGGGGTTGGTCCGCTAAATACACGCTTGCCAGCTTTGCCGAGAAAGTGTCGACCGTCGGCGGTGCTTATTCGACTTGGACTAGCGTAAAACATCCAGCTGTGTTAGACTCGCCCCAGTTGCAGGCGGGAATTCCACGTAACCTTCGAGCTCCAGGCGTCCCTGTGTAGTTTTTATTTTTAAAAGTTTCCGCAAACTGTCTGTCATGTGTGTGCGAGCTCTGAGCAGAGCACATGTTTTCAATTTGCCGTCACTCGGATAACGGTTCTACCCTTTGCTGGTAAACATGTCCTGACAGCCTGTCAAACAAGTTTCAAAGCTGACTTTTAAATATTAATGCCACATGCGAAGCGAGTTTTGCGGTCGCAGAGCTTTTTGGCTGAATCGCTTATCCCACCGCCGCTGCCTGAGGCGGTCGCGAGGGATGGAGACGGACCTTAAATCCTGGAGCGAGACAGGTGTCAGCCATGGGCGTAATCGAGAGAGTTTCATTAGCCAGTGATGGTGGGTAATTGTGAAATGCGTGGCAGCCTGTTTATAGGCGTCAGCTTCGGTAAGCCCCTGCCTCTCGAATAATCGGGCCATAATCTTACCCATTAAAAATTGTTGGAATAAACAAACATTTTTCGTTAGCCTTTTTTGTTTTTGTTCAGAGATCGTTTTAGTTTTACTCGGAAGTGATTAGAACTTTGTATATTTTCCTTTGGTCCCTTTTATTCTAAATGATTTTTCTAGAATGAATGCCAACATGTATGTAGATCTTTTGGACGACGAACTGATTGAACTTGATGATGATGTCTGGAACTATTAAAAGGATAACGCTTCAATTCACACGGCACAGGTCACCAACAACTTTTTTAAAGATAGAACAATTCCAGTTTTAAAATGGCCAGCTTAGCCCTCGCGTTTTTAAAAACGCCAGACAGTTTGAGACAGTTCGTCACCTAAAATGAGCCATAGACCGAGAATGTGCTAATATTGAAATTAGCAACACTACAATCTTTAGTTATTTCTATGCCAAAACGTCTTAATTTAGTTTTAGAAAATAAGGGTAAAAGTATTAACTGTTAATAAGTAATAAAAACTTTTTTTTCACTTATAGAAACCAAAATGAACATATAATTATTTACTATGAAAATACAAAAAAATTTAGTTTTTAAGTTATAAGTAAAATTTAAATTCGTTAATTTTTTGTTTTTTATATCTTAAGTTGTAATAAGAATAAACGTTCATACCCTAAAAAATTTTTAAAAATTGTGTATCCCTGTTATTCACAAAAAAAAACATTATGCACATATAATTATTTGTATGAGGTATACGATTAACTTTCGTAGATGAAGTTGGTCTCTGTCAACGAAATAAATAAGTATAACAGATTACTTTGCATTCGTTTGCTTAAAGGTTCGGACGACAAATTGAACAATTTTATTTTGCATTGATTGATAACGACCGACATAAATCAAATTAATTAAGTTTTATCGAAGAAATTAAATATTTGTATACCCTTGCAGGGTATTATAATTTTAGTCAGAAGTTTGCAACGCAGTGAAGGAGACATCTCCGACCCTATAAAGAATATATATTCTTGATCAGCAGCAAGAGCCGAGTCGATCTAGCCATGTCCGTCTGTCCGTTTCTACGCAAACTAGTCCCTCAGTAGCAGCCACAGGAATAAAAATATAAATTCATTTAGTTCTTTCGCAACATTTTTCGCTCCTTTAGCTTCCTTTTTTGTTTTAGTTATAATTGCCATTTTTAATTAAAATATGTCGATTTTGACTTATTTAAGCGATACTGAGAGGGAAAGGATACGGGCACTTCGAAAAATGGGGATGTCAATACGCAAATTGCAGAAAAATATAGCAGAAGTAAGCGAACAATAAATAACTTGTTGTTATTATGGTAAGACATAATAGTTAAAGAACGGAACAATTGCAGAATTCAATGTTTAGCCATTAGTAAAAACATCAGCGCATCCCCAATTACAATCAAATTCGAGCCTTCCCGTCACCACTCGACGACTTCAAGAATTAAAAGAAAAAATCGGAAAATGTTTCGTACGAAAAAAATTGCTTAAACCTGAAATATGGTACTGCCTGGATGTAAAATATCCAGATTGCTATTTATCAACAAATAAAAATATTGGGACGAAGGATGGAAAAAATAATATTTAGCGATGAAAAAAAGTTTAACTTAGATGACCGTGATGGCTACAGCTATTATTATCAGGGTACAAAGGAATTTTTCTTGGGTATATGGGAAAGTCACCTATCAGGGGTGCCACAGAAACCACTTCCGCTTCAAAACCCCTGATAAATAATTCCGAGGTGCCACAGCACTTCCACAAAAATATTTTTCGTGTATTTGAAAACACAAAAACATGACATCTATCTCGATGCTTCCACATCGATAGATTCTAAATTTCGAAGTCAGGTTCAGTATGCCACATTTTAGAGCTGTCGAGAAAATTTTAATTATTTTCGCGCCAACATTTTAAACTTGTTTTTGAATAAAAGTAAAAAAAAAACTAAATTAATTAACAAAATAGGTTAAATAACATTATTTAAAGAATAAAATAACCCAAAAACTTTAATTTTACAACAATTTCATTAAAATGTTTGCTTATCAAATACATGTGTGAGTTCATCTTAGAACATGGCAACCCTGGAGCCAATATCGAATGGTTTGTGAAAAAACTAAAAACACAAAACTTATTCGATGTTGTATGCAGCGAGAAATTGGTTTAGCGGAAATGCCTTTTTGTGGAAATCAAAACACCTGTGTTTTTCACCCCTGTATATGTTTTGTAACCCATAAAATGAATGCTTAAACCTATGTATTATTAGATACAGTTATTGTTCAATTTGGAGATGATTAGATGAAACCATCCGCGGAATAATCAAAATATGAACTTTTACTCGCTATAAGAGTTGGACGCGAGAAGAGGCAAGATTTAGGTAGAAAAATAAGGAAAAGAGCTTGAAATTAAGGTTGGTTTTATAAATTGAAAACAAGGAGAAATTAAACGTTGTAAGCCAAATCCAATGAGGATCAAAAATTCATTTGGTATTTGGTTGCCCGTGGCAAAGAAGGCGCTTTCATCGGTGGATGTGGAAAGTTGGTAAGTGTTGAATTGTGTAAAATCACGAGGGCTAGAAAAATTGTTTCAAACAAAAGTAAATTTTAACCTAAATGAAGGGAAAGAAAATAGGAAAGAGAGTTCGAGCTAAAAGCTTTTATGTTTTGCTTCAATTCTTTTGATTTATAAAGAAACGCCCTTTAAAGGGCAATGTTTCTTAAGGGAATTTTGTTTAACAAGTAACTAATTAAAAAATCTTATTTTTAATTGCCATTCCAATCCATATTATTTGCAAAATAAATTGTTAAAAAACAAGGGGCTGTAATTTTTTTATTTATTCCCTATTCTTGGACCTTGGTGTACTAGATCAGTGCATTCAAGTGGCCCGCTTGACACCAAGCACGTGCTTGTTCGTGGTCGCGAAAAATGAAATATTGGAATAGAATACGAGGAAATGCCTACTGGCGAGCTGCCAGATTGCTTGTTTGCATGCGTACTAAGTGGGCTTCAATTAATTTTTATACCCTGTACCGTAGGTACAAAGGTATATTAATTTTGTGCAAATGTATGTAACAGGCAGAAGGAATCATTTCCGACCCCATAAAGTATATATGTATATTATTGATCAGCATCAACAGCCAAGTCGATATAGCAATGTCTGTCTGTCCGTCTGTATGAACGCCTAGATCTCAGCAACTATAAGAGCTAGAGCCACCAAATTCGGTATGTAGGTCGAAATGTTTTGCACGCAGATCAATTTTGTTTCAGATTTAAAAATTTTCCTCCCACTCCCCCGCAAATCAATAAAAACGTTTTGCAGCCACAAATATTACAATAGATCTTTTTGTGCATAGGCATGCATATGTAGAACATGTATCAATACCGAAAATCTGATAAAGATCGGGTGAAAAACACAAAAGTTATTTACTTATCAGTGTGCTATCTATTTGGCAGCTAGCAACAGGAGCATCCCAAAAAACAACAACAAAACTGATGAGCGCAAGAAACTAACTCCCGTGCGCAAAAAAGTGCATGAGATGGTGGTGGTTTTGCAAAGAGCGAGTTTGTTTACATTTCTCTAATAGGTAAAAGTCGCGATATATTTTGGTACAGGGTATATAAAAGTCGTTCACGAACGACTGCAGCTTTCTTACTTGTTTAGTTTAGGAAGGCTCTCTACGTTTGAAGTTATTATGTATAAATCGTTAAAATTTCTAAAGGGTGCAAGCAATTCAAAAGATGTTTTATAGTGAAGCAACACTTTTCACGTCCCCGTGTTATACTGTGGACTGTGCGTTTACTGTGGACTCCACACTTAGGGCTCCAAACGCAACGTCCATATTCTATGATAGGACGGACTAAAGAAATATATAGGGATTTTGTAACATAAGGGTGGGGTCATTGAATTTTTTCGACCACCTTTTAATACACTGTTGGAAGAAATAATAGAAACACGTTGACTGAATCATTGACTTTAAATTTTTGGGTAATAAGTAATATTTTGTAATATTAATTATTTTAAATTTATATTTATGTATATTTCACAATTAGGAACAAAAATATTTTTTAAAACTTCATATTTACTAAAAATAAATAACTTTATTTGTTGCGCTTGGAAAAAATAATAGAAACAAAATGCTTAAAACAAAGAAAAACTTCAGTTGTAGGAGTTATCTTGTGACGCGTACCTCGCACATTGCTTTAAATTCAAACAAAGCTCGCGCGCGCGCCCAAACGAATCACTGGCCACACTAAACCAGAAAACCGGCCACACTAAATCGGGTAAATCGATATCACAAGAGAGATCGATAGACCCAGGCCCTATATAAAGCGGGCGGCTGGCCTCAGGGAGAGCAGTCAGTGGTCGGAGTCGACCGAGGTGGAAGTCACCAGCCAGCAGCGACAAGGCAGCAAGATCAGGAGCAGGATCCATCATCGGTAAATATAGTCAGCCCGGATAGTAAGTGACTATCCCACTACCTACGTATTATTGCTGACTTCAGGGTCCAATAACAACAACATTACGTCTTATTGCTGACTTCAGGGTCCAATAACAACAACATTACGTCTTATTGCTGACTTCAGGGTTCAATAACAACAAGCGCATTACGTCTTATTGCTGAGTTCAGGGTCCAATAACAACAACATTACGTCTTCTTGCTGACTTCAGGGTTCAATAACAACAACAATTCTCTCTGCTGACTTAAGGGTCCAACAACAATAATTCTCTCTGCTGACTTAAGGGTCCAACAACAACAATTCTCTCTGCTGACTTAATGGTCCGATAACAACAACAATTCTCCCTGCTGACTTAAGGGTCCGATAACAACAATTCTCTCTGCTGACTTAAGGGTCCGACAACAACAACCATTTTCGCTGCTGACTTAAGGGTCCCGCGCGAGCCCCTCCTCCACAAGACGACCAAGCCCACGGAAAACCGGACGTCAGAAGAGGGAAGCCCTACGTGGACCGACCGTTCGAGCCGCCCGCCGCCACACCCAACAATATCATTTTCTTCTGTAGAACGAATAAATAAACCGTCTTGTATAAGCCTAGTTAAGGTAAAACTCTGCGCGTTCTCACTGGGACCCAGGTCGGGGAATCCTTTCTAGCACCACTGTCTTGAACCAAATAAATGTCCTGGACGACTCTGGCCAGCCCTGACTACCCGAGGCACGACTGAACGTCACAATCTTATAAAAATAGCTGTTATATTAATATTTAATGGTATTTCCTTTATTTTTAATAACTGCTGGGCATCCACGTGGCTGTGAATTCACTAAATTTTAACAAATTTGGGGGTTAATGGCATACCACTCTGATTTCACTTTTTCCCCACAGCTCTTCCTTATTTTATTTAAAACTTCCAATTCTTCTTTGTAATATTCCCCATAAATGTATTATAGGATTTAAGTCTGGGGATTGGGCCGGCCACTCCATAACATTAATTTTTTGGTTATAAAACCATTTTTTAGCTAGAGTTGACGAGTGGTCCTGATCATTATCCTGCATGAACTCCCATTTCGTCCTCGTCATTTGGTCTCATAACATTCTCCAATATGTTAACATAGTTGGGAGCACAAATTTTATCTTTTATCCAGAATATCAGACCAACTTCAGACGCGGAAAAGCATCCCCATATCATGATGTTATCCCACCATGTTGTACCGTTTTTTTTTGTGCTTAGGATCAAACGCGGTATTTTTTGAACTTCTTACATATATTTTTCCATCAGATCTTAACAAATTAATTTTATTTTCATCAGGTCATAGAACATTATCCAGTTTTTACGGTCTGGGTGTCTTTGCAAGAGACAGTGTTTTAGTGACATTTTTTTTACTAAGCAGTGGAACTTTCCTAGCCGCGTGTGCCTTCAAATCCTTTTCAATTAGTCTATTTCTTATTGTTCGACTTTCGGCTGATGTTTAGAAAGTATTTTTCAGGTCCGTCGATGACATAAAAGTATTTTTGTTGTATGTTTGAATCAAAAGGTCGTCTAACATTTGGGATATGGCTCGCTTTCTGCCCCGTTCCTCCTTGATATCTTTATAGAAAACACTTTCTTCGCAAAACAGTGTATTAGTTTAGCAAATTCCATTATGCTTTTTCTTATTTTTTTTTTTTTTATAATATCCCGTTCTACAGCTGCACAGTGCACTCCGCGCCCCATTCTGAGTATAAAAGCCGAATTAAAAATTTGTTTTTAACAAAATCACTTATTATGAGCTAAACATACCTGAAAGTATTTAATATATTGTTTTTTTTTTACAAAATTAACAAGGAAAAATTAAAAAAATCACAGAAATGCAGCTTGTTTCTATTATTTTTTCCAGCTCAAAAGCGTGATCACTTAAAATATCGCTATATACCGCTGTTCACACCAAAAGGGCGCTTATTTTCCGGAGGCAGTGTGATCCCGTACACTCGCTCTCTCTCTCCCTCATCCATTGCACTTTCGTGCGCAGAGCTTCCAATCCGCTCTCCCAAGCTAGGTTTACGCATTCCTGCTTAGTTCTAATTTCGATACGAAAATAAGGACCCACAACGCACGTCACGTAATACCCCGAAAAAGTTTCTTTGTGTTTTTATTTATCGAATGCACCTCTAGGTTGAAACCATCCCCCTCCGAACATTTGGTCCTTCGAGCATGATAATTCTATCCCCAGCATTTCCGGTGGCTTTAACACCGCACAAGATAAGTAAACATTTTACTTAGCTGCCGGTCATTTTTATGATTCTTGTCTAATTCCGAGTCCGAATAATCCGACACTACGGAAGCTTCCAAATCCGATTTGTAGAATCCTAGTGTCGCAATTAATTTATATTAATTTTCCGCGAATTCAAATTTCAAAAAGTGTATGTTTAAATATATGCCATAAGCCACAGTGAGACTTCCAATTTCCAATTCCAATTCCAATTTCGAATTTCTCTTCGTTAGCTGTGATCCGCTTGCATTTATTTCCACTTCTACACCTCCATACATACATACAGTCCACTTCACTTATCTACAATCGGCACCAACAATTTACATAAAATTAAATAAATATATTCCAAGACTTACAAATATTTCGGCACAGGTATTTTAATAATTTAAATAATTTACTCCAAAACTTAAAACAAATATTTATATTTAAAATAATTCCTAAACTTTAAACTACAAAATTCTACAAATACAGTCCACAGCTCTAAAAAATAAATAAATATATCCACTAAAGCCACGGCACAGAATCGTCGAACTTAGTTGCTAAATATACAGTGGTGCTCATATACTTAAGCCACAAGACTTCAACCAAGCATTTCAGCGAAAATTAAGAAAAGTTTTTATTTCACAGCTCCAATTTTTTGTCTCACAGTAGCTCTATATATCAGTATTCAAATAGAAAAGTAACCAAGTTATAAAAATATTTCTTCACCAAAAAACTTAAAAAATCTTAAACCATCTCCAAAATATCCTGCTCACATACTTAAGCCACCTGGAAAAAAATTGTTGAAAAAGTTAAAATTTGCCCAATACTACTTATACTTTTAATAAATTTACTTTAATATTGAGTGGAATGATCTTTCTGCTTAAGAACAGCGAGCCCCCCTTTGACATCGAATCCACAAGACGTGCTTACTGTTGAGGAATGATTTTCTTTCATTCTTCCGGCAAAATTCTTCACAAATCATTTTTATTTGCTGTTTTTTTTTTTGACAAATACTTGTTTAAGGATTCCCCACAAGTTCTCTATAGGGTTCAAGTCGGAGCATTGCGCTGGCCATTGCAAAACATTGATTGCCTTTTGGTTAAGCCACTACTAAACTATCTTTCTGGTGTGTTTCGGGTCGGTATCCTGTTAAAATATCCAGGCAAGTGGCAAATTATCGGCAAATTCTCCAGATAAATTGTTTATAAGGATGTCCCTGTAC
>VNJV01006167.1:0-149134 GCA_008042635.1 Drosophila nikananu
GATTAATTTCTAAGGAAACTCTTGAAATGCTGTGGAAAAATAAATTTAAAAACATCAAGGGTATTTCAAATAGTAAAATAGAATTTATTTACAACTATCCAAAAACTGCCATTATTTTCATTTTACATCAAATTTTTCATAGATGTAAGATTAATTTCTAAGGAAACTCTTGAAATGCTGTGGAAAAATAAATTTAAAAACATCAAGGGTATTTCAAATAGTAAAATAGAATTTATTTACAACTATCCAAAAACTGCCATTATTTTCATTTTACATCAAATTTTTCATAGATGTAAGATTAATTTCTAAGGAAACTCTTGAAATGCTGTGGAAAAATAAATTTAAAAACATCAAGGGTATTTCAAATAGTAAAATAGAATTTATTTACAACTATCCAAAAACTGCCATTATTTTCATTTTACATCAAATTTTTCATAGATGTAAGATTAATTTCTAAGGAAACTCTTGAAATGCTGTGGAAAAATAAATTTAAAAACATCAAGGGTATTTCAAATAGTAAAATAGAATTTATTTACAACTATCCAAAAACTGCCATTATTTTCATTTTACATCAAATTTTTCATAGATGTAAGATTAATTTCTAAGGAAACTCTTGAAATGCTGTGGAAAAATAAATTTAAAAACATCAAGGGTATTTCAAATAGTAAAATAGAATTTATTTACAACTATCCAAAAACTGCCATTATTTTCATTTTACATCAAATTTTTCATAGATGTAAGATTAATTTCTAAGGAAACTCTTGAAATGCTGTGGAAAAATAAATTTAAAAACATCAAGGGTATTTCAAATAGTAAAATAGAATTTATTTACAACTATCCAAAAACTGCCATTATTTTCATTTTACATCAAATTTTTCATAGATGTAAGATTAATTTCTAAGGAAACTCTTGAAATGCTGTGGAAAAATAAATTTAAAAACATCAAGGGTATTTCAAATAGTAAAATAGAATTTATTTACAACTATCCAAAAACTGCCATTATTTTCATTTTACATCAAATTTTTCATAGATGTAAGATTAATTTCTAAGGAAACTCTTGAAATGCTGTGGAAAAATAAATTTAAAAACATCAAGGGTATTTCAAATAGTAAAATAGAATTTATTTACAACTATCCAAAAACTGCCATTATTTTCATTTTACATCAAATTTTTCATAGATGTAAGATTAATTTCTAAGGAAACTCTTGAAATGCTGTGGAAAAATAAATTTAAAAACATCAAGGGTATTTCAAAATTCGCCTCCTGCCACTTATTTAATTTTCTTTTGTATGTTTTTGGTCAGAAGGAGACTGGCTACGACGACACACGATGCGTAATCGTCAGGGGCTTTTTTGTTTGTTTTGTGGCATCGGGGAGACATCCCCCCCGCTCTGGGCAACACCACCCCCCTCGGTGCGTGGAGATTTGATAAACTGCTTTTCGACTTTATTGCTGTTTTGGCACAAAAAGCCAATTTTTTTTTTTTTTTTGGCAATGCCCAATATTTTTCATCATCTTGCCCCATCCCCATATATCTCTCCCAATCTACGCCTTGACTTGTCCATTTTTCGTTCCTTAGATTTTGTATTATTTTGTATTCTTGTTGTTTTTTTATTACGATTTTTATTTACTTTTATGTGTTTATTATTTGGCCTGCTTTCGGAGTTTTGTCGAGCGCAAAATTGAGACATTTTATGGGGGCAAGCGGCTCGTTGGGCCGGGGGACAGTGGCGATTGGGTTCGTTTTGATGGTCGGTTGTAAGTGCTGTCCACTTGGTCACAGCACTGGGAACTTCTTATCGCATTCCTTATTGGGAATTGCTTTTTAATTTGGTTTGTGTTCTTTGATTGTTTTTGTTTTTCTTTGACTTTGAGTGAATTGTTTTCCAATTGCCGCAGCGGGAATATTAGAGAGGAGGTAAAATGGTCATGAAAAACAAAATGCTAACAAGTTGATTGCCTTTTGATTTGTTTTGGGGGGATTTTATTGGGTTATACTTTAGCTTAGGTAATATTATTATTACTAAGGTAAACCTATATGCTATTAATATTATCTAATACTCATACATTCTCAATATTAAATATTTTAACTCTTAAGCTTTTGACTTAAAAAATTTCCCTTTGATTTTCTATGTAATTGATACAAAACCCGCCTCGAAAATCTTCACATCCTTGAAATATTTCAAACTTTTGAATATTTAACTGACAAACTTTTATCTTAATTGCTCAACTTTCTTGCCTTATTTACAGTCAAATTTTTCATATGAAAATAACCGCCTAGAAAATAATATAAAAATTCCGTTGAATCTTTCCAAACTTTTGCCAAATGAAATCGACCGAAATGAACGCCTTTTCGTCTCAAAGTTTTCACCCTTAACCCCCGGACTTTGCACCCCAAAAGAGCCATTTTCTATGCACACATTACTGCAGACACGCCCCTTGGCCCCTCACATGCATTCCGCCGCGGCTGCATCTAATTATGCGAATTCATTTAAGCGCACAATTTTGTAATTTCTGTTTTTTTGTTTTACCCCAGAAAATTGGGTCAGATTTAACATATTCATTAGAACTTGAGCGGCAGTTGGACGATCGCAGGAGGGGAGACAGAGGCTGCTGCGCGTTACATAAGTAAATATGTGGGGGCTGCAAAACTGCGAAACTCGAAGGAAGCTAGCTGAAACTTTTAAGCGTTTTTAATGGTGATTACAAGTGCACACACACACAAGCACACACAAAGTCGCACTGGCATGGCAAAAAAAAAAAAAAAAACAGCAAAATTATTGGAAAATTGCATTCAACGGCAGCAACAACGACGGCCTCGTTTTGGCTTTACTTTTGCCCTCACGATAAGCAGCCGCTGCAAGAGCAAAGAAAAATTAATGGATTGGGGGGGAAAATAGGGGGTAAAGGCGTGAAAACCAAAGGCAACCACCGACGAGAATACCCTTATCTAGGGAGGATAGGTCTCTTGGCTGGCAAGAAATTGGTTCTTCAAAAATATTTTCCGCTGAATAAATATAATAAATAAATTTAATAGGTTACAAAAACTGGATCAGTGCCTAATCGAATTTTTCTTTTCAAAAATTGTGTCAAAGTTTAATTTTTTAATTTATTATTATTTATAATAATATATTTTATTATTTATTATAAATATTTATTATAATATATATTATTATTATTATTATAAATCAATTAATTTATTAACACAAAATCATTCCGTAACCTGCTACATTTAAATCAATATAAATTTTTTAAAAAGTTTATCTTTAATCTTTATCTTTATGAAAACATGGCATTAAAATTATTTAAAGTTACAGGGAGGAATTCTATACCTAATATTTATATTTTACATGTGTATTTACGATTGTGCGTATTCTTATTTACCATGTTTCTATATATTGTTTAGGTCTCTGCAATTTTTTAAGGATTATTTTAACTTTAGACTTTTAAAAGTAATCTTTATGATTTATTATCAATAAAAATTATTATTCCCTTTACTATTTTAATTACATTTTTAAATAATTCTTTTCTTCTATATTCTCATTAATTTGCTACAAAAAATTGCCCGGCTTATTCAATAAACTAAAATTCCAAATAATATTATTTTTCATTAAACATTCGTTGAACTCCCCATAAATAAGAGCACCGCATTCTCGCTGTGACCCAGTCACGAAATTTCCCCTCGTTCTTGAAGGAATTTCAAAAAACTGATAAGAGCGGGCCGCACCACACCACACCACACCACACCACAGCAGTAGCAACAGCCACAGAAGCAACATCGGTGGTGCGGCGTCGAATGTCTCAATGCGATGAAGAGCCTCAACTGCTCGGCACTCGAGCACGCATTTGTACTACGTTCAATGGGGCGTGGCTCCAGCCATCGAGCTGCTCTTCTTCCCGCCGATGTCTTCGCCTCCGCCTGAGTTTCAGTTTCACTTCTAGTTCCACTATCGCTTCTTTGGATCCCAGCCCCTGCCCCCAAGTCTAAATCCAGCTTCTTTTTACGTATGCTGATGCCTTGTCCCATTTGATGATGATCTGTTTGTACAGTGGAGCCTCTGTATAGGAATTGAATTTAGCCAAATATTACATAGGATATAAAGGGAATATTTTAGGGACTTAGAAATACTTAGCAATAAAGAAAGAGGATTTTACAGAAAAACAAAGATATGTTTATTATCAACCATACCTCATAAATCTCAAAATTTCTTATAATTTTAAGATATTTCTTAGAAACTTGTAGACTTCTTATAACTTACTTTGAGATACCTTTTTTAGTTAGGCAAGCTTGACTGTCCCACTTCCTCTGTTACGAGCACAACTGCGGCTGCTTCTGCTTCTGGGGCTGCTTCCTCTTCCATTTGTATGAGCACTTCAATTACAAAAGCACGCAAGTCGCCATCATTTAATGGAATTAGTACAATGACAATTGTGGCCAAAGACCAAGGAGATGTTAAAGAAGACGACTTAGCTCTCCACTCAACTCGACACGAAGCCGCACGACATGAGGCATGGCGGCATAGCAGCAATAGAAATAAATTGAATAAATTCGGAGCGAAGGCAGCAGCAGCAGCATCAGCTGAAGAACCAAATAAAAGAAAAGAAGGGGCGAGGTCACTCGGCCTGACACTCAAAAGAGTCTCACTGTTCACTGATAATTTTCGGCAGATAGGCAATTGCCAGGGAATGGAGATCATCAGCTACACAGCTCAGAGTTTGTTAGGTTTAACAATAACACCAGTTCACGGGAAGAAAATGTATTTTAAATTCGACGAATTAATAATAAAATAATCATAGAGTTTTTGAATTTTAGGAAGCTTACGAACAGTTTAAATTCATTTTTGTTATTACCAAAAAATCAAATTGTTTGGAAATACAAATTCTAGTTAAGCTGTCTTGATTAATATTTCTTTCTTTTATAAATTTCTTTCATTTATAAAATAAGATACATTCAGTGTTAATATAGCTTTCCTCTTTTAAGCAATGACACATTACAAATGATTACAATAATCCCTTATACCTTTTTGTTTAATGTTGATTTAATCTCATGTTTTGTGAACACAACTAATTCAAAACTTCTATAAAGTAATCTTCGTTACAAATATACCCAAAACCTGTTAAAAATATTAAAAACAAAAAAGGAGGCTAAATGTGGGAAGGTGAAGTTTGTAATTATTTATAAAAATCGTTCATAACATTGCCAAAAATGCATTTAATTCATTTTGGAAAACTCTTCTGTGCTTGGTTTTATTAGCTTTAAAAATCTGCCTACTGAATTAAAAAAGTTTTTTAAATTAAAATTGTTATAAATTTTTGACAATTTTGACGATGTAACCCCTTATAAAATTTTGAAAAAATGGGTCACAATTTTTTTTCTGTCGGACATGGCTAGATCGACTCGGCTATTGATGCTGATCAAGAATATATACGATTTATAGGGTCGGAAATGACTGCTTCCCTACTTTGGAAGCTTCTAACTTAAATTATAATACCCTGCAAGGGTAACAAATTCCACTTTTGATCATTTTCACCCCCCAAATGAACCCCGTTTTATTTTCCAGTGCATTCCAGAGACAGAAGCAACCGGCAGCCCATCCCCAATTTTCCATCCATTCATTTCAGTCAGCTGCAGAACAACAAAGACCCGTGTCGATGACAATTAGCGATTGGCTGGGATGGCATCGAACTGCCGCGTGTGGAACGGGTGGATGATGTTCGCCT
Organism: Drosophila nikananu; assembly: GCA_008042635.1. Lineage (NCBI taxonomy): Eukaryota > Metazoa > Arthropoda > Insecta > Diptera > Drosophilidae > Drosophila > Drosophila nikananu. The sequence continues at coordinate 5,722 of VNJV01006167.1, forward strand.
CTGGCCCAAACATTTTCTGGCTGCGGCACACCTTTGGCCAACTGGTAGCCGGAATATGTAGAGCATGGAGCGTTTGTGTTGCGCCATAAATTAAATTTAACACCCAACACACACACACACACACACAGACACGGGGAAAACAAAACAAAGACAGAAAAGCGATCCGGCGAGATCGGTTGCCAGCGATAGATCCAATCCAAACTCATTTCTAATGGCAAGTGAAACAATGCGAAAAAATTACACGCTTCAATGGGCTGTCAAACAATTTATCAAGCGGGATTTCGAGTCCGCATCCGCGGTAACTGAGCGGTTTTTGGCGAACCTTAAATTTGAAGCAAACTGAATTTCAATTGCAACCAAAATCGATTGCGTCTTTAGGTTCGTATGAGCGAAGCAAAGGGGACCCCAGGGTGTCATTTCGGATGGTATCGGTTCATCCGGCATTGTTAAGCAATAAACAATTTAAAAATAAACAAGGAAAGTAATACTAAGAATTCCAGTGACACAGGACCATTTAAATACTCTTGATGGAAATATATAAGAAATCTATATTAGCTTTATAGAATTATTTTAGGTATTAATTACCGTTTAATATTGTTTAAGAGCCTATTGTTATTTAAGTCACATAATCACTTAATATATTATATGGCCCGATACTCCAGATATGGCTTGATAATAAATCAATTCGAATTCTTTTCTTGAAACCTCTTCTTCCTCTACTTCCCACCGGAAATACCCCATTTATCAGATGATCAAACCCTAAGCCCACATCGTTGTAACTTTGTGCATTATCATAGAGCATAAAAAAACCCCCCGAACTCCATAAAAATATACATGTTTACAGATAGCATCGTCGTCGTGGTCACTGCTCAATCGTCGCACAGTGGCAGTTTAGATACTTTTGGGTTGCAAAAATCATAACTCGTGAACCACTTGAGATATTTTCATAATTTTTTTTTTATCTGAAAGGTAGTTTTAGTACCTTTCGATTGAGTGGTCATACTATATGGTGTGATAAATAGTAGATTTTATACTCGAAAATTAATGTTTTTTGCGGCAGTTTTCTTAATTTTTTTCCAAATTCGAAATGTACATTTCACTTTTTTTCTCTGAAAATGCTAATATGGTGCATATTTAATGGTTTAAAAATAAAATAAACATATATTTTAAAGAATAAAAAAATTTTTTTTTTATATAATTCAAATTTCTTCATTTTTGATGAATTTTCCATCATTAATGCAATTTTCATTCAAAGTAATCAGTTAATTTTACATCATTTAATATTTTTGAAGAATATTTAATCATTATACATTCATTTGAAGTCATTAAAAGTCCTTACAAAGTCGGGAATCGAAAAACAAGCCGCCAATACAGGAAAAAGTGAATGCCCGCCATACAATTTCGTACTGCGCTTGTAGCAGAATTTGCTCGAAACCGCCCGTTTTTTACGCTGAGTTGAAAGTATCTTTTGCCTTGGAATTGCAAACAGGGACGTAGGGGGACACGATTTTTTTTTATTATGATAAAGAACATATTCAAGAACAACACCTCATACGCCAAATACAAAATCCACCAAAATCCCATTTTTGACATTCCATCAAAGTTGAAAAATAGGTGCAAAATTAGTACTTTGTCAAAACAGGTATACCTCAACCTGCAAAAGATATTATAATTTCATTCTACCTGAGTTTTACCGAGATTTGATGACCCTTTCGATAGAGACCATAACCATGCCGGTCGGTTACATATTTTACCTAAAAATTGACCGCAAAGTCTGAATTTTTCTAAAAAACGAACTCCTTTTTTTGCAACCCAAAAAAGGTTCAACTTTGAACCCGTGTAACTTCTAAGATACTGGACCGATTTGAATAATTTTTTGGATTCAACCCTTTTGAACTATTACCTGTCGAATGCAATAACAAATTTCACGATCCGTTTTCATCAAAAAGTTGATTTTTGCAACGTATCTGTATCTTTCCGGCCATAGTGCGTCGTCGTCATCATCGCCATCGGTAATGTATCGCTACGAGGTTTGAATGACGCGTATCATTGGCAATTAAATAAAAATATACACAGCCATAAATACGAATAAATAAAGCTGGACGCCGAAGCCAGTCCCCAGACAAGCTCAAACTTTTTGCAATGTCAAGCGCTTTCGAGATACAAATGTATCTGTATCTATGTGCGAGCGACTGCAGTGGCTAGTGATTTTTCGCCAGTGACATTTTAATTGCTGCTATGTTTTATTGATATACAAAAACTACTAGAGCTAATTGTTTTATTGTTAAATGCGCTTTATTTGCTCTCTGAGTGGCAGCTTAATAATCAGCATTAAATATCGCACAATTAGCGCTATTATGGGAAGTTTATACTTATCTTCCGTCCACCCCCAGCGTTCCTTTCTATATCTTCGCTCTGAGCTCTCATTGAATCTTTCGATTTGATGGATTGCAGTCGAGTCGCAAGTTGACATCGCAATGTTTCCATGGCGTTAATTGCGTTGGGGGAAGTGAATTTATTAATTAAATGCTTTATTTTGTTCTTGAGGGCTCAGGAAGGTGGCATTATAATATTATGCATTGTTGTTATCAATGGGAAGTAATTTTTAGTTACGGAAGTATGGAAATATATGTTGGTTTATAATAAATAATATTAACTATAGGGGAATATCCTCATAAAGCTTTCAATTAGAGTGCCTCTTTCTCTGCCTGCTGACAACATCTCCTCGCATTAATCAAATATAAAAATTCCCTCTGAGTGGCTATTTCTCCTTCTTGTTTCTTTTATTTTTGTTTCATCACAATCCTGGCTATTCAATTGCGTAATTTCATTAGCTCTTCGTACTCGTAACACAAATTTTGTTTGCATTATTTGCCGCTGCTGCTGCTGCTCCATTGTTCTGCCTCTGGAAAAAAACACTTGAACTGCCAACTGGTGACTGTATTCCTCATTTTTTTTGTATTTTTTGTATTTTCTTCTTTTATTCCACTTTTGTCACTGCCGCCTTCGACTATTGGAAGTTCGCATGTGTAATTGCTGGGACTCGGAGCCAAGGAACGTGCACAACAAGAGCTCTTGGGCGGACGTGGCTCGTCATCATCATCATCATTATCATCCGTGTTCTGGTCATTATCGTCATCTATACCGTCATCGACTCCAATGGTTCAAATGACATTTCCGCACCTGCCGCCCCCTGAAGCGCCAATCCGCCCTCCGTCCAAGGCATTCATCAGCCGGCAGCTATAAAATAGCCTGTGCCTTGTCTATATCTCGGAAATGCCCTTCAAAGGGTGGGTACTATGGCTTGCCTGAAAGAGTGTGCGGGGTATGTGTATTTATTTATTTACTTGGGTTTAATTAGGAATCAGTGCAAAAATAAAATTATGTAAAATTATCCTAAGAAACCTAAAAAACGAATTTTTAAAAACCCTTAATTTCACAAGGACACTTCTTTGTCAAATAAAACACTTAAAGAGTATCTAAAATTGCAGAATTAATAAAATCTGATTTTTGTTAACTGTCCGTCTTCGCCGTCGCTCCGCTCTCTCTCTCTCTCTCCGTCCGTCTCTTTTGCGTCTGAAGTGCGTGCTTGAGTTTTGCCTTTGCCTTTTCCTCTGCCTTCCATCCTCTTCTTGTTCTTTTGCTATTGCTTTTTTTGGTGTCTTGCGTTTGCATTGCGTTCTTTTCATTTGCCTCTTGTGCAATCCGCACACTCACACACACACACAGCCACACACAGCAATTTCTATGGCACTTGTCCATGCCGCCACTTGTCTTCCACTTTATGTGGTCGCCGCTGGCGGTAACTAACCAAACCGTACCGAAACCGCACCAAATCCGCACCAGAACCACCATCGGACCACCGGACAGCTCCACCACCACCACCACCGCCCGCTCATCAACGCCCCGAAGAATACAAAAACAAAAAAAAACCAAAGACAGACACTTCAATTGATTATTGGCGCTGGCTTTTTGTTGTTACTGCTGCTGTTGATTCTTTCCTTTATTTTTTTTGCTGTACAATGATTTACATTTTGGGTTGATACCCTGTAAATAAGTGACAAGTATAAGCATTTAAATGTATTTAATTTTAATAAAAATATAGAAAAGCCTAAAGCCTGCATAAATAATACATAAAAGTGCAAAACCAAATTGAGCTCACATTAAGACTCATCAAAAAAAGTTGTCTCTTTGAAAAGATAGAAAAAATCTATAGTATGTATATAAGATCTCCCTGTAAATCCCCTTCAGAAACAGCCAATTGTTCAAATAACCCGTCTTAAGCTATCTTCAGTTGGGCCAATAAACAGATTTCAGCCACGCTTAGTGTCTATAAAGTGTCTATCTTTTATGGTTTATTGTACTTGGTAATAAGAAATTCAACTTTGTTGAATCAACAATATTAAACAGTTGTTAAATGATAGTTAAGCATACTTAGTTGTTTTTAACGAGGAATTCTAGCAACTATTCGATTAGTTTTCCCATCTAAGAAACGACATCTTAAATTTATAGTATCTTGTAGTCGAACCTTCAGACGTTTAACTTTACAGCCTGAAGTATGCAAAATGCTAATCAATAAGTATCATCCAGTGCCACCACCTCAACTAGAGATGTATTCTGTGGTGGTTCTTCTTCGCCTTTTGTATTATTGTACTTGTGGATTTCTTTCTGTGGCCGGTCTCCCTCCCCCTCATTAACCATACTGGTCTCCCTCTCCCGTATCGTGCTCAATCTGGGACTGGCTCGTAAACCTGAGTCGTCCCCCGATTCCTGCCTTTTGTTGTCATTTGCACTTTTGATTTCATTTGAAGTCCGAATACGAATCGCAGACATTTCGCTGTCTGCCGTTCCTTTGTTGAGTGCTCAACTTTTTTGTTTGACTTGTCGCTTCTTTCGTTTCGTTATGCTTCGTCTTGTTTTGCTTCGTTTTTTGGTCTCTTTTATTATAATTTTTTGGCATACAAATTAAGTTGCATTCTTTTGGCTGGCTGTCGCGTCGTTTATATATACTACATTTGTTTTGTCATAAGTCAGTGCCTCGGAGGAGGAGGGGGTGGCATCTAATAAGCTCTGTACCTTTTGTGGTAAGCCCACACAATGATGACTTGAGACGCTGATGGGGATGTTGATGTTGGAGCTAATGCTGATGACGACGATGACGACGATGATGATGATGATCAGCGAGCCATAATCGCAGCGACTTGGGACTATTCAAAGCACGTCAAAAACCGCAGATAGATTAATTACGGAACGGACTTGGACAACGCTGGAGGTTTTTACAAACTGTTTTTTTTTTCTCTCTTTCCTGTGCTTGCCATGAAGTGCATTTCATTTATTCTATAAATTATCGCCACGAATTGTTCATGTGAAAAGCGCTTTGAGTGGCATGCCATCCCCTGCCATGAACAGTAATTTGGTCACAGGTTCGGGGTGGGGATGTTCATGTATCGAAATGTATCGAAAATATTGACCTCTAAATCGATAACATGAAGTCAAGCTTAAAAGCAGAATGCTTAGTATACTTAAAATAAAATATATATAATTTATTTAGTTTAGTATTTTTCTAATTTAATTTCTAACTAAGACTATTTCGACTTCAAAATTTTTTATTTAAATTTAATAGTTATTGATTTCTTCATTTTAATCGATAATATATTTTTATTTCCTAAATGAATTTCTACATTCTTTAAAGATAATATATTTAGAATATATATAATTCTTAGTCTGCCATCCCTGGGCCCGCCATCTTGTCACTTCCGCCGTTTGCCTCGTGCATCTTAATTACTGGTTTTTTTCGCCTCCCCCAGCCTCTCCCTTCTGAAAATTTCCACAACAAAACGAAATTCAATGAAAAATACTTATTCAAATAGCAGCCAACTATTGAGGCTGCAAAGCCAAGCGGTAGCAGATACTTTTCCCTATCTGTATTCGTATCTCTGCCGGCGAGTGTGCGAGTCTATGTGCAGAGAGTATCTGTGTTTGGTTTCGTCGAACGCTTCGCTGGCTGCTTTGCACTTGAGATTCTTATCGCCGCGTCACTGGTTGCCTCAACGTTGATTTCCAGATCTTTACAATGCACATTCTCAGTGTAGCGCCCTAACGCCCCGCTCTTCGGCCATCCCCATATCTATCCATCTATCGTCCGAGAAATGTATCTCTTAGGTAATTCCCTGGCTTTCTGGCTTTCTGGCTTTCTGGCTTTCCCAAGGAGAAGTTCGAGGGACGACCACCAATACTGTCGGTTACATAAATTGTATAGAAAGTGACATTTACTATACAAGAAGTGAACTAGGAGAGAGTGGGTACTTTAGATACTTCTGGAAAAATAAAGTTATCAAGTGGTAGAAGCTCTTCAAGTTATCACTCTTAAATTAATTAAGCCTCCAACTCAAGGTCGTATTATAAAGCATATAATGAAAGTGTCTGTAAGTTTTTAATATATATTTTTCTGCAGATTTGTCTTGAGGCATGACCCATCCAAAAATGGCCCTATCTAGGGTAGTAAAAAGAGACATGAGGCTGGGTCTGAGGTGGCTAGATGCCGTGAGAGAGATGTCCAACTTAGTTGGGCACTGAAGTGCTCTGTGCTTATGTCTCATTAGAGATACTTTGCCGGCGAATCATCGTCGATGTTGTGGATGCTTTGCCGCTGCTTGAGGCTGCTTCTTGTGCTTGTGGTGATTCTGGTGCTTCTGTCGCCTTCTGGGGCCTGACCTCGCTGTGGCCTGGCTTTATGAAAAGACACAGATTAGTAATGCTCTCGAGTGTGTGGACGCATTCCCATTCCCATTTCCATTCCATGCCCACTGCGAGTGTAATGTGTGTGTAAGTAGCAGCACAAAGTGTCAGCTTTGCTGGCGAATCTCAGCATAAGAAGAAAGCTCGCTGCAGAGGAGGGAAAATGAGGGAAAAGCCAACGTTAAATTAGTGGCAATTGTGCGCGACATGTGGAGAGTGCCTTAACCTCACCCTCGCCGGCAGCCCTCTTAAATCTCTCGCTTCTTGTCCCGGTCCCGTAACTATTTATTTAGTCGACTTTCGCAGTTCCCAGATACACATGTATCTGCTGGATACGAAATGGCCAGCGATTTGTCGCTCCACGCGGAACTCTGTCCGAGAATATCGCAGATTTGGCAACTCAATAAATGGCTCTGGTTGTGCCATTGATGAAGGCACTCCTCGGAAGACCATAAATTACCGAAGGGTTCGGAGTTTCGCTTCAATCCGTTAAGGGATTCAAAATAGTTTAAACAGGAAATTTATGTAGCTCTTAACGGATCCTAATCTGGGCCATTGAAGGTGCTTAAAGCTTGAATTGAAAACAGCTTGGCGCATTTTTTGGGTTTTTTATTGAGGAAATCATGGCAGGCATTAGTTGTTTATTTTTTGTTGACTAAGAATATTTATAAATCAGAAACCGAGTTGTAATAAAATATGTGAGTCATTAGACCTTCCACAAACTTGGAGAAAGAAGAGATTATATGTATTGACAAATATCTTTATAGTTTTTAAATATTTTTTAATCTCAACAACCGTTTACCAACTTCCTGATGGATATACACCACGTGTTATTAGATTCAACGGGTTCTTTTTGAGAAAACTAGATAAGCTGTGGTCTTAGCTGATCTTAAGTGAACTTAACCTTATGCACACAGTGCCTGTCTAGGGTTGATTGGCCGCCGCCTGCTCTTACCGCTTATCATCACTCCACTCGGCTTTCTCGTGATGTAGCCACGGATTTATTATCGGCCCTTTAGAGCCCAGAAAGCCACTTCTTCCACCGGCTTCTTGTGGCTATCTCAACATTTATTTGGTGGCCGGGATTTGCCGCTAATTTCGCTTATCGCTTGACGTGATACAGAGAGATACACAAGGTAAATAATCACTTTAAATGTTTACGACCCATTTCGTCGTCTCATCGGTGTGTTTTGTGAGGGGACCTCGGCGGTCTGGGAATTCAGCAGCAAAAATGAAGAATAAATTCTATATTTCCTCGCAAAAACCAAACTGACCCAAAAAATAAAAAAAAGAAGAACAGAACAGAAAGATAGCTGCGGCGGGGAAATAAAGGAAAATCCCAAGGCAGACAGATTAAACAAACATTGGGCCGACAGCAGTCGAGCTGAGTCAGTCAGCGCCTTGAAGTGGCCAGTACTTTTCCGACCCCACCCTCCCCCTCATTTTCCCCCGATCCCCCACTCACCACCTCCCCACTTCAGCCCTCTTCTATTTCTGTGGTCACCAGCGGACGAACTGCATAAATTTTGCGTTCTGTGTCTGTGCTTCTCGGCCTCTGTAAATCTCGAGGCAAATCGGAATGTTCGCTCTGCGTGTGCAATTTGTGCCAAAGTTCTTGTTTAAAGACCGCGCCGAAAGGAGGCCAAACTAATAAAGATGAAATGGAAATACATTGAGAGAAACGAGAACACAGACGAACTATAGTACTCTACGCGCGATCGCCAGACCGAAGGCGGCAAAGGCGGCAAAGGCGGCGCAGGCGGGTTCAAGGCTGCCGCCCATTGGAAAATGTGGGAAAAATATGCCTGACGGCCTGAGAACGAGAATTAAGCGAGAGTGGAAAGGGAAATGCCATGAAATGGAAAATAAAGCGAGGAAAGTAATATCGGAATCAAAGAAATTCATTCAAATGAAGTGATATTAATTAATAAATATTTACATTTTCATTTCAAGAAAATGACAATTAAATATTGTATTAAAAATAACGTTGTAATTTTTTTAAAAGGCTTGAAATACATTTCTAAATTCCTGGCAATATATATTGACTTAAATTCCAAATTCGTAAACACTTTATCCCCCTTAAACCTATTTAAAAACACCTGGAAACAACTGGGATTACAGCTTTGTAATCATTTCGAGAATTGTCAATTTCTAAGCTGGCCAAAGCCTCATCTTTGATCCGTGGATCATTTAGGGCTTCGCCCCAATTAATCCCGCTGAGCTGAACAGTTTCTAGGGTTTGAATTTAATTCTGGGCGACCGAAAATCCTCTTTAAAGCGTGCGGCCACAGCAACAACATGTTGCACGACCTATCCCGCCGCCATGCCTGCCCTCCGGTGGCAACCATTTTGTCACGAGTCCTGCCGCAAAGCCCCACTAAAGAGGAACAGGCTGCCACTTTCAGGTTCTGCCGCCCGCAAATAAAAACATTAAATGCTTTGTTGGCCATGACTACCCCGGGTCCCTTCGCCTCGCCATCCCTATCGGCCTCCCCATCCCCATCCTCATCCTCATCCCCATCCGCATCCTCATCCTCATCCTTATCCGCCCTCCGCGGCAACGTGTTGGCCATTCATTCAGTCATTAAGTGGCAGCTGACGCCGCAGGGGGTGGCCACGGCCGTGCCGGGGGAGGGAAATGGGATGTTAGGCAAGCTGCGTTCCAGCTCCCACAATTTGTGGCCAGCTAAATAATTTTTATTACAATTCGGTTTTGGCTTAATGCTGTTTTTAGTGAATTTATTATTAATTTTCTCGTGTGGCTGTTGCGCCTTTTTGGCTTTGGAAAAATATATAGCATTGGGTGAGGTAACATTTGGCGCTTTATTGGTATTTGGAGATAGTTTTTTCTATAGTTATTTAAGCATACCTAAAGGATTATTAAGGTTTAAAAATATTCTAAAATTTTCAATAGTTATTAAATAAATTTTAAAATCTAGGCCCACTCTTCTGCTTGCTTTACAGATTTTACCTTTTTCCCCAAGTCATATATTTGAATCACATGAAAACCCTTTCCAAAAAGTTGAATAAACATTTTGGGGATTTTTGTTTTTCTGTTTTGGAAATGCCATTAAATACATTTCCACTGCGTACTTTACCTTGATTAGTCGGCGACTAAATCGCAGATAAACTAATTTCAATGTTGCGGAACCAACGTTTTGCGATTGAACCTTTCAGTAGGTCTCCGGCACACACTTGTGTATAAATCAAGCCGAAAATTCCGTGTAAAGTTTGGCACTTCTTCAAAAAATAAAAAGCGCTCTAAAGAAGACCCGTCAAATTAACCTTGAAATGTGAATAACATTTCGTCGAAGACGAGCGGCGCATTTTAATTGAATTTAATTAACATTTTACTACGCTCGATACTTTGGATATGGGAAAAGCGACGCCGAAAGCGACACAAAACAAAAAATAGAGGCACAAACTGGCGGACAAACGAACAACGGACAGGCGGACGTGCGGACAGCTGGCAATTGGCGGACAGGCCAAGCCAAAAAAAAAATAAAACTAAAACCAAGTTGACAATGAAACGGCGACGCATGCGCAGACTAATTGTCGCTACTCGGGGAATCGGGGGGTTCCTGGGGGCGGACGGCTGCCCCTGAAGGCGGCCAATAAAAAATATATAAAATAGCAACAACAACAACTACACTCGCAATGTGACCCAGACAACAACAAACACGCAGTGGGAATTATTCGCAGTTGTGGGTGGGAGTTGCGGGGCGGAGCCACTAAAACACTGAGACATTGCACTTGAAACTGAAGACAATGGAAAATTTGTAATGATGGATGTTGTCGGTGATTAGACCTCAAGGTTAGAGGTGCCGCTGGGAGGGGGGTTTTAAAGCAAAAGCGCAGAGTGCCGGCCAGCCAGCGGATGTAAGTGGAAAATTTAAATAATCTTTGAGAGGCTAAGTAAACGAGGAAGAGAAAAAGTGCCAGGGAAAAGTATTACCTTGTCTTTTTTATATTTTAAAAGTTAAAAGCTTAAAATTGATTGTTTAGATAATATTCAAAAAGAGAGATGCTATTAAAAAATACGGGAAACTTATGAAAAAGTGGTAATTTTATTAAAAACTGTTCTTAAATGAAGATTTTGTATAAAAGTATAAAGTATATATTTGTCTAAATATATTTATATACATTTTTCACTTCCTTTTTTAAAGTAAATGTGCTGCGTATTGATTTTTGTAGGAAAATAATGTTACATTTTATATTAAACTCTTTTTATAACCAATGAAAAATTGTGGAAAGCCTCTAGCAACTACTATTTTTCCCCCATTTTCTTTGCAATAGCCAATAATAAAATATTTATGGTATGATTCTAAAATAAAAATATAAATTTTCTTGAATTTCCTCCAATATTTTAAATGCCTTCTAACAAAAACAAAACCACTCAAAATTCAACTTAATGTTAAGCCTCAAACGGAGCTGCTGCTCTTGCTGCAGCTCTTGTCTTTTATTAAATCTCCACTTTCCGTCTATAAAATGCACTAAGAATTGTTTGTGTTGGGAATTGAGTTTCCAAGCCAAACTCAAAACACCAGCAGACTCGGCAGATTCAGGTACAATGGCTGGCCGTCGAAGATTCAGATAGAAGAGAAGGCACCCACCGCTCCAGAGAAGGTGTCGTGTTTGCAAGGTCTTTTGTGTTTGTGTCTCATATTTAAAGCTTAGCTGCCACCACCCCCTGGTTATCCAAACCCTTGTTCACTCCAACCCCTTGCCAGCCCAACCCAACGCTCTTTTCTGTCTTCTCATCTGTCAACCGAGAATCCAGAACGAACAACAAGACTCAAATGTGTGTGCATTAAATGTCAATAACCATAACTTAATTCATTTGGACTTTCATTTGGTTTTCGGCTTGGGTTCTGTGGATTTGTGTGTGTCTTCTGCTTTCTGGCATTGGTTTGTCTTTCACATCGTTCATTGTCATTGTTTGCTTTTGAAACAAAGGTCAACTGACACCGCTGTAAGTCCCCCAATACCCCGATAGGGTGAGCTCGAGGTATCGGGGCCCTGAAATCGAATAGGTTTGCCTGGCGGCCAGTGGGCAGTGGCCAGTGCAAAAATATTGACTCAACTGCTGCATTTTTGCAGGGGCGACAGGGCGAAGGCGCATCATAAATCACAATGATGACCTGACTGGCTCGGTGGTGTCCCAATATTGGTTTAGGTCACCGGGGGGAAACAGTTTAAGCTAATTGTCAGCCAGAAGAGGTCTTTGGGCTTGGATTACAGGAAGGAAGCTCTTGAGTCAAAGACAATCATTGAATTGAAATACTTTTTAGAGAAAATATCAATAAAGGTAATAAATATTATTTAAAATTAGACAAATCTGGCTTGATTTTGAGCTTTTGTTAATACTTATTGATGTATTATATATTTCTTAAAGAGCGCATCACACCTTTCTTCTTTAAATTTCAAGTTACAAATTATAAATTCTACTTCACATTCAAATGCCCTTCTTTAAGGCCATCAAACCCTTCTTAGCTCACATTTTATTACCCTCTAACCCTGTTCCCTGTTCCACCATAAAACGTTCGCTGGAGTCGCAGGAACTTTCCACTTTCCCGCTAACCCCTGGGTTCCCTCCCTGAGCCATCATCAGGTAAATGGAAATGGAATACGTCTCGCTTCGAAATTCTGTGGGGATTTTGGCATCAGCTTTCGGGTTCTGAAACTATCTTTCAGACCAATAAAAACGAGACCATTTTCGGCACACAAAAAAATGAAATACCACAGGTGACTGACGCATGCCCCACACAGCACCACAGCACACACTTTTTATGCATTCAGCCATAATTTACATATTTTTTAGCCAGCGAAAAGTGGAAATAAGAAGGAGCAAAAAGCTTGTGGCCGATAACAAAAAGAGCAGTGAGCAAGCCAAAAGTAAACAGAAGTTTTTATTTTATATTTTGAGCGAGAGGAGAGAAGGGGATGGGATGCAACCCAGGAAGGTTTGGTTGAAATTGAAAACGGCGTTGATTATAATGTCAATACTCATAAAAACAACAGAAATACCCGTACAAAAAAGTGGTTCGCTAAAAAATGTATAACTCTAAACTTGTGACACAACGCAAAGTACAAAAAATGAGAGATATACAAACATATATTTGGGGTCCGCTTCTCCTCCTCTTGGGTGCGGTCTAAAAAACATTTGGCTTGTTTTTACCTTTTACCCCTTTTATTGTTGGGGCATTTATTTATTTTGCGGTCAGTATATTTGTGTATGGCTGTTTTATTGGCATGTCTCTTTGGGGCTAAAAAATCAAAATGTATGTTTCATGTTCTCCATTGGCATTGGCTCATTGGCACTTCCATGGGCATTACTAATGGCGAAAAGGTGAGGGTATATCTCTGGGTCCCAGCGATTAACTTGTTGAGCTAATGGGCCTGTGGCTCATTAAGAGTAAAGACTGAGAATTAATTTAATGTACCCCAATATTATTCAATTTAAATTATAGTTGGACTTGTAAAGTAAATTGCTTTAGTTTTTTAAACTCATTTAAATTTATTGTATTTAAATTGTGAGAAGTAAGGTATTAGAAAGTTTGTGGAAACTAAAAACAATTATATGATGTTATTTAGATGTAAATAAAATAGATAGTGGTTATTTTTACTATTTGAAAACAGTAATTATTACTATAAAATAAAATAATGATGGTCATTTTTGGTGTTTCTTTGAATATAAATAGTTTAAAATATTCGTTATTAACGAAATTAATTGCCCTCATTTGTTATAGGGTTTTATTTAAATTAAAAACCAAGTTTGCATTCAAAATATTTATGTTAGAATACTTTTACTGTAAGCAAATAATTCTATAAGCCTATTTGAATAACAATTTCATTATTTATTATTTTATTTCCCTTTCAAAGAGTATAGCAAACACCGCCGTGTGTCTAACACACAATTGATATCTTGTTGCCGACTTGTCCTTTGGCTACCTGCCTGATCCGCCCTCCCCTTCCGCCGGGGGATTGCTCTCGGCCGCCATCGGGGCGATGTCACCCCTCGGACTTTAATGCGCTTTGGCATGCTTTTAGGCAATAATTCATGGATTAACGCCATTTGGCTTAAGCTCATTTCTTTGGCTCTGCTTTTAGCGCAGAGTTTTTGATATTTGAAGCCTCGCCCTCGGCTCCAGAGCTTCATCTTCACCTTTCTGGTGGTGCCATCACGGTCGACACTCGGGATTCGCATTCCTTGGACGTGACTAATAAACTTTTGTGTCCCGGACTCTAATGATCTTGCTCAATTTTCGGCAAGAAACCGAAAATCGTGTGTAGCGATTTGTTGACCACAACAAATTGCATTCGCCCGCAGGCCCATAAATAACTTTTGCAAATGTCCCGGGAATCCTATATCCTACAGCTATATATATTTGTATATATATTTGTATATATATGTAGGTGTGCTTCCTTGTACCTGATACCTGACTGAGTGACTGACTCCCAGGACTTGACTGAGAGCACGTGCTAAGAGCAGGGATATCCATTAATCAATTCTGGAGACCGGAGGCGGTTTGGCCGCCTTGATTTATGCTAAGGAATATTATTTCTGATTTTTTAAGGAATAGATTCCAGTGCACTCCGGCTGGCTGATAGTGTGGCCCACATCTTGTATCCCGTTGCCGGGCGTTAGATGAAATTCAATCGTTATGAAGAGCATCCTTAGCCTCGAGCCTCTTCTCTCAGCCCCCGTTTTCAACTTGCCTTAGCCATTTCTATTCCCAGGCGGCGAAACATTTTGCGCTTGCTTTGTTTCTGCCAAGGCATGCAAAATTTTTGGATAGCAAAAAGACGCTGAAAACGATGGGGATGAAAAGACGAAGGACCCAAGGGGTTGAAGGACCAAGAGAAGGAGCCGGAGATGGTCCAAACGGATGTGGAACGAGGCAGCAATAGCAACGAAGCAACGAAGGGTCGAAGTTTTAAACAATGTTGCCAATTTAAGTAGCTAGAAAAATATTTTAAATTTAGTTTTGCACTTCCAAGAAAATTAAACGAAAAAGCTAAGTTTATTCCCATTTCTCTAAATTCGAATGAAACCCATAAGAGTAGAGGCCGGAACTTACCTGATAGCTTTCCGGAGATCCCTAAAAGCGTGTTTCCTCTGAGAAATGTATATAAAATATCTTTACAAACTAATAAATGCCAGGCAAGTCAAGGAAAACGCAACGGGATGCCGCCATGAAAAAGGAAAACTCATTGAGTAGCAGCTGGCCATCATTGTTTGGGGAAATGGGAAAATGGGAAATGTTGCTGGCATGGGGAATATCTTGTGGGTGACTGACGTTTTCCCCGAGTGGAAAATGCGGCCCCAACTTGCATAACTTCATCTGCTTCTTTCCGCCAACTTCCGTTGCGTGAATTTCCGGCCATGGCATCTCCATTGTTTCTGCTGCTGCTGCGTCCTCGGCTGCCACTTTCCATTTAGCTGAAAGTTGATTCGCATCCAGGGCATTTAATAAGCGCTTATTGTCCCATAAGCCCCATTGTTGGACGACCATAGTTATTTGTGTTGTTCGGTTAATACTTTCAGCGACTTTAATGGCCAGGAAAGCACAATAAGCCCCAGGCAAGTGGCAAACTTTAGCCAGGAAATTAGCAAGGACCAAGAAGAGCAACAGGATTTGTGGCTAAATTAGAAGAAATCACTTTTGGGGGGTTGAGAAAATATAAAGGGAGCTTAAGGAGTGATTGTAATAGTGAATTGATTAATATGCATATATAACAAATTTAAATACTTAAAGAAATTCTACTTTCGTAAGCCTTTTTCCTTGTATTTTCTCTGACTCTTTGATTTCTAAAACAGAAATTTACTTTTATATACATTTCTTTTATTTTTCTGCTGACTCTTTCCTTTCCCATGAGGGCCCAAGTTTGGGGCGTCGGCTTCTAATGCCATTTTGCGGCTTCTTTGGGCAATTAGATTGGGCATTTAGCCATGAAATTTGCAAACATATGGCTTCTATCTTGGCTAACATTAACAGCGCCTGTTACTGCCGTCGCGCACTGTTAATGAGACCAAGTGCAGCAGCAGCAGAAACAGCAGCAGCAGCAACAAAAGCAAAGGCAGAAATGTGGGGCTTGGCTTTCGGACTCTCTTTTGGGGCCCGCTGGGGCTCTCTTCCCCCGCGCGAGAGCTTTCGGCTGGCGCCTCGGCTAACTTCGGCTGTCGCTTCGGCAGTGTTACAGAGCGGATGAGTTCTTCAGTAGCCAACAGCACCGCTGATGCTACGCTTCGGTTTTTCTTCGTCCGGAATTACCGCCGCCGCCGTGCTCGCTCTTAAGCGTCAAACTCGTATCTCTTCGCTCTGCGCTGCTGCGGCCGCTTCTGTTGCTTCTGCTGCTGCTGCTGCTGTTGGTGTTGGTTCGATTCTGATTTTGACTTCGCTCTGCAGCTGCGTCCGTGCGCTTTTCGAAAATAGTTACAAGATGTTCATCGGAGTGAGTGGAACGCCGCAGCGGTAGAACGAACGAACGGTCTTTCCAGTGGACTCGGACTCTCTTGGCGGCCGAAGAAGCTCGCCTCCGAAATCGCAAACAGAATTGAAATTCAATTCCAAGCACAATCTCGTGGATGCTCCGTTCTTCGTGGAAGTGAAAGCAGCAAACGGCACAAAGCAACCAGCAACCAATTTAATCAAAGCAAAGTTCTTATCAAAATAAAATTCCATTTACCGAAAGAATCTTCCGAAAAAGATCCCAAGAAATAAATTCAAAATTAAAAATTAAGAGGAAAAAAACACAGAGTACAAGACCAGTGAAACTAGAAGTGCATTCTGTTCTTCCTTCTCCTGAAGCCATTGGTTATTTATAAATTGCTGACCGCAGAATATCTTCACTGCTAAAAATAGACAGCAACAAACCACACACAAAAAACGCCGCAGAAACAGAAATAAACCGAAAAACCCAAAGGGTAAAAACTCGAAAGTGCCAAAACAAACAAGAATTTCTAAAAGAAAACAACTGAAAAACCAAAACCAAAAGCCCAAGAAGTGCGTGTTCTTAAAATACACAAAAATAAAAAATACAAATAAAAAACACCGCAACAAAGTAGCAACTGAATATATATATATTTTTTGCTTACTTATTTTCTACACAAAACTGCATTTTGTAAAAAAGAGTTTGAAACGGGGGAGACGCAGGTGTCAAAGTGAAGTGCGAAAACACACAAAAATATATATTTTGTAAATCCTCTCTGCCAAACATAAACAAATTAAGAGATAGTGGAGAATTTCCCCAATTCTCATTTCCACTCGGATTCTGTGCATTTTATAAAGATTCTCGTTTTGCGGAATACAGAGCGAAATCCATTGGTTCCGCATTAAAGTGTTGAAATAAACTAACTCTTGGATACTTCGTGAACTTTGCATTTTGGAATACTGCAGCAGCACCGCTCTTGGATAAATACTATACACTTCCTGTTATATTGCCGATCGATCTGGAACTTGGAGGCAAATAATTTCACAAAGGTCAGTAAACAACTTCTATGTGGTGTGTGGTGTGTGTGTGTGATCTCCCCGCGTTTTGTTGAGTAATAAATAGATTGTGGCTCTGGCATAAAGAAATCCATTTATTGGCGTCGCAAGATATTTGTATTATGCACACGTCATTAAGCATACGACAGGTTGGCCAATGTAAGAATCTGCTGTGAGCCAGCAAAGTGGCCCTGAGAAAAGTGTAAACAAGAAAATATTGGTGGTGTTTGTTGATCGAAAAGGCAGATAACAAAAAATACGAATTGTACATGAAATTTTAAAATACTGTGTTTCTGTGGAATTAAAAAAAATTACTTTCTTAGAAAAATGAGGCCTAAAATGTATTTATTTCAATACAAAACGTCTGACTTTTTGAAACCTAATTCAAGTTGGAAATTTAATTTAACGCAAAATAAATGCAAATAAATAATATTTATTATGAAAATGAAAAATTTGTTTTATTAAGTAACGAATTCAAAAAACAAATCAATTCAATAAAAATTAAAAATGAAAAGAAAGCGAAATTTAAGAATATGTGTTTTTTAAATCTGAAATTTTTCTAAAAATTTTTTAAGTTAGTCCTTTGAAAATACTTGATAAATGGTTAACTTTGAAATTTGGCATATAATACATAAGACAAACATTAAAAATATATATTTAATAATTTTGTTAAAAAAAGGTCTTTTGAAAATATAAAAGAGAAGGACCTCGGAAATTTTATAACTATGCCGGATTTCCCATATATAGAAAATTGATATTATAAATAATGTAACATTAATACACGTTTTAAAGTCATAGTTTAAACTCTCTTTTACAAATAATACATTATATTAACTTCACAAAATCTTAGTTTACAAATCTTTTAATTACTTCTACTAAAAACCCAAACCCTTGCCTGAAATTCTGCCAACTGCTGCACGTTTTAATTGGAATAAACATTACCAGCTGCGGTTAGGTAATTGAACAGACTTTCCGCGGAAAACAATTCCATTCCGCATCAAAAGCGACGGCCACCAACACCTGGACACAGGCTCGGGCAACAGATTGAAAGATATATACAAAGAATAATACCCATTTGTGCCCATGGCCGATGTAGTGTAAACAAAAGTGCCCGAGTGCATATCTCGTTACCAGACCAAGGATCATCATCGTCAAAACAAAAGCGGAGAATTGCAAGAAAGAACAACAAATGTGGGCTGAACAAGAAAAGGAAAAAGACGGGGAACTTTTCTCATTATCAACGCAAGTGTTTTTTGCACTCTCGTTTATTTTTTAGCCTCCTCGAATTCTTTTTTTTCTTCTCTCATTTATTATAAGTAGAAGTGTCATTCGGTGGGGCCATGGATATGGTCAGTTTGAAGCCACACCGGAATCAACGTCATTCACAGGAATCGGAGGAGTAGACACAAAACAAAAAATAATAATAATAAAATTGTAAAAACGCGCAGCCTGACAATTTTTACATCTGTCATAAATTTCCCTGCACTCGCACATAAATCTATTTTCTGCATTTTATTTGTTTCTTTAAAATTCTTTCGCCCAGCTGCGGCGAAGTGAACAAAAAGACGAGAGCGCCATAATTTGCAGCCTGATTGATGTGACAATTCTTTAATTAATTTTTGTTGGAACTGCGCTGTGTCCGCCTGCCATTTAATTAGCAAATCTGTTTTTGGGTAGGTAATACATCAGCGTAAATGAGGGGAGGATGCGAGTGCAGCAGAGAAATGGGTTTATTCACACTCAAAGTGTCTATTATCTGGCTCGTTTACCTTCCCTCGATCAGGTAGTTGAACCCTAGTCGTGTCCTGGCCTGCCCTTCCTCCCCAGATATAGATCAGTATCTCTCTGTATATATTTATCGGTCTCGTGCTGTCACCTTTTCCCACGATTTGCCAATCAACCTCACGGAATGTCTCTGCCAACCAAGACATTTTGGTAATTATTTAGAGACGGCAGCACCCCGAAAAATGGAATAATGTAAATAATACGAGCGTTGATAAGAACCGAGTATTATGTGCCTGACGTTGAGATCGGGTTCAGTGACTCGACTTTATCACTGCACTGCACGGTCACTGTTTGCTGAAACTTTTTGGCTCAACATTCTTGGGTCTTCGTTCTTCGTTCTTCTGGCTTCTTGTTTCTGTTCCACAGATAAGAATTCCTGAAGCTGAAGCGAAACGAAAACCGCAGCAGAGATTATTCTGCATTTTGGGTGCTTTACAAGAGATGGAGAATTCTGTACTTGGTGTGATTTAAATTAGCGAAATAAATTCGTAGTTAGGTTATCTTAATTATACAAATTAGATTGTTTTCAAAATAAATATAAAACTCAACTAAAATTCTTACCAACCACCGACTCAAGAAAGCCCTGGCAAACTTCATAAATTAAGGAACCTTTTGCTATGACACAAAATAATTAAAAGCCAATTTTCTTATCAGGCAAACTCAGCAAAGTATGCCACAAATTAAGGGAAGTACAAAACTGTTTAGACTTTAAATATATAGTATATGGTATTGGCAAGAAACTACAACCGATGGAGAGATGCCACTCAAGGCGTTTCCCAGCCATAATAAATATTGTTAAATATGCACAATGCATTATATTACATTTACCCCCCCACCCAATTAGCTTCGGCTGCTTGTGCAGTAAATAAGCCGCAGAAAGAAAAATATACAAGAAATAAAAAACAAGAAAAACACAAGAGCGGCGGATGAAAAGCTGGCAATAGAAGGAAATACGAGCATTTTCTGCGCCGCGCCGCACATTTTGCAGGCAACGCACATAAATAAGCTGGTGGACCCAAGATGCCAAAAAGACAACAGAATGGGCCGAATGCCGAATTGCGAATGCCGAAACTTGGTCGCATTGTTGCTGCCACTGCCGCTCACTGTTATGGTTGGCAAGTGGCCAAAAAGACATGGCCAAATGTGCGCCAGTTTTTAGCCATCATCATCCAAAAAGTCAGCCAGCCAGCCTCCCAGCCCAGTTCTTCTTCTTCTCTTGGCCAATTTCTGTTGTCGGCCCGCTAATAAATAATTTTAATTGTATTGCTTTTATTTTTACTCTTCCACTGGGCTGCTCTACTTTTTTGGTAATAAAAAGATTGCCATTGTTGCACTAGTTGGCAGCAGCGGGAAAATGGCCAGAAAACGTGATCAACAGCAAATTGAGTTCGCCTTTACAGCCTGGCCAATTTGCACAGTGGTGAGTCTTATCAGGCTGCAGCGACAGCATTGAGGTTGGCCAGGTTCCTCCCTTACATATTTTTTTTTTGTATTTTTTGCACTCTTTCGGCCGTGTCGTCTGGCGACGGTGCCACCTCCTCCAATCTTTGGTCGACAAATATGTCGAGTGCTTGACTTGGGCAAACTTTGTCACTGATAAGACGGTTGAACGCACACCCGATCAGGCCGCCTTCTTGCTCTTGCACCCAGCCAGAAGCTCTTCAGTTTTATGCTGATGCACTGGAAGGAAATGTTGAGGGGAATTTGGGTGTTTTTTATACATTTATTATGACTGGAAAAGAGTCCTGTTGGCTAGAGCTGATGTTAAATAAATATATGTGTATTAGTTTATATTTTACAAAGTATATATTTATGTATTATATAATTAATGAACTTTTCCCTTTAGGAACACACCCTTAAATACCCTTTTTATCTTCTCACTTTATTAATTTTTCTCCGTGCAATAAGAAGCACCATATTACCCATACGCCACGTTGCACTGAAACTAAAAATGAAACGAGACGAAAGTTGTCTTGGTTTTATTTTTATGATTATGTTTTTTTTTCCTTCTTTTTTTGGGGGGGACTTGGTCACGTCTTCAATGCACTTTGCTACTCGATCGAGGGGAACAGGGATCCCCGTGCGGGGACTTTGTGCAGTGACATTTATTGTGGCCTGTTATTGGTCTTGTAGCTGCTGGTCGGTTGGTCCCTGCACGAGTGTCTATATCTTGATATCTACGTATATAGCCAATGCACGGGTGTATCTACATGTGAGACACACCCACACACAAAGCGGGATGGTGGCAAGGGGGAAGGCGGGCACTGGGTTTTATAGGCGCTTTCAATACTGGGCCAAGGTAGTTTTTATCTTTTTTACTTTGCCATTTCATTGTTGATGTGATTGCTGACTTTGTTGTTGTCGTTGTTGTTATTGCTAGCCCGTCTGGCAGCTTTTGCCGATTTTGTTGCCTTTTGTAATTGCAATCCTTGAACACTTTTTTTGTTCTCTTTTCTTTTAAACATTTTCTCTGCCTTTTGCATTACTCAGCCTCTTAATTTTATATATTTTTGCTGTGTGACAGATGCAAATAAAAGCATTAATTTGACGAATATTAAAGGGTAGTAAATGCTAAAATGATTCATAAATTGCTCATTTTATAGCTTATCAAACTCAGTTTCCATCTTAGAGATTTTCTGTATTTTTTAGGTATATAAAAAGTACATACTTTTTCTGTAATGTTCACCCTATTTGGAAAGCATTTCCAGACCACACACTTAGCCCCTCCCTCTCTCCCCTTTTCTCTCTGTCCATTTACAATAATGATTTAAATCATTTACAAACTTGAAAAAGCTTCTTCGCATTTCAATTTAGATTTTCTTCCATTTAGTTTGTTAGCTTTATGCTGTTTTCGCTTTTCCACTGACGTCTGCTAGAAATTTTCCATTGCATCGAGACAATTGGCAGCCAAGTCAAGTCAAATGAATGCAATTGGCCCACATACATGCATACATGGATGCATTTTCCACCTCACCTCCCCTCCCCTCCCCCATCCCTCTGTACACCCCTGCACTTATATATCTCTTGTTCGATCAACCTTCCTTTCTTGGCCCGACTCTTTGGGTTCGTTTTTCAAACAATGCCAAGCTGTCAATGCTATTGATTTGAGTGTGCGACTTATGTTTGCCATGTGAACGCCTTTGACGCCCATTGACGCCCCCTTTTTACCCATTTCACCGGCGCCTCTGGTACGTCCTTTTGCTCTAACATCTCTGGGGGTATCCTTAGGTTCTTGTCTGCGTGTTGCAATCAATGAGTTTTCCTTGGCAAGCGCTTTTCTTCTGCGCCTTTGTTCACCCCCTTCTGATCCTGTCTTTCGCTGGTGTTTTTCCCGCCCTTCAGCACCCTTCTCACACATGTGACTGCAACCCAAGGCAAAAGTGCAAAGCTAACGCCAAAAAAAAGAGGGGAAAAACCCAGGCAAGAGAAGCGAAAATTTTCCACTGCACAAACTTTGTTGCCGAGCTTGTTTTACTTAAATTGTATTTGTACAAGGCTTCAACACTGCCACTTTACACCCAACAAAAAACCGAAAAATATATTTCTTCGCTAGTTTTTTTTGGTGCTGCCAAAAAAGTGCTAACTTGTAGTTTGGGCCGCCTGCCGGTTAGTAAGTTCTGACTTTTTGCTCTCCGAACCAAACAATGAAAAAATATATACAGAGAAGAAAGAAGGTAATTTCTGGAGCAGATCCAGCTGCTATATAGCCACTCCCAATGAACCCAAATAGTGATGCGAATCCATAGGCTTTTGGCCTCTGCTTGGGCATAACATAGGGGAAAAGCTGGTCATAAACAAGACTTTCTAGCTGCTGAATAGATGGCCATAATCTATGATGGGCCCACACTGCTGTGCTGTACCCCTTTGGCCATGTCCCTGTTATCCTCCCATATCATTCGACTTGGCCCCGGAGGCCTTTTGTTTAGATTTATTGCTTTTTCTGTTTGTCTTTGCTGCCTACGATTGTGCCTGGGTCTCCTTCCCCGGTTCTTTTTAGTTGATAATTGATGAACATTGTGACTGCTGCATAAAAGGATGTTGTCCCAGCATCCACACACTCGACCAAAGCTGACCAGAGATCATGGACCATAGTATGCCATTCGATGTGCCAATACATAGATGTATGCAGAGGAGACATGTCAATCACACTGATTCAATTAAGTGAAGTGCAAGCCACACAAATAAGCAGCGCACACAGACACAAATCCGGACAAGGATGCGACACAAATGCAAACAATCCTCCGGGGGCCCAGACCGGGCAATTGAGAAGCGACCTCAAAACAATTGTTTGCCTTTGGTACTCCACTTGCGCCCACAAGGAGGCCATGCCAGGACTCTCCAGCTTCTGGAAGAGGGAAATCAGGGAAGCTCACATTAAGGACACGAATTGATTAATAGAATATTTAAGAAATGTATAGGCAGCCCAAGGAAATCAATGGATACAAAATGTAGGCATAAGTTACTATCCACTCTCCTACATAAAGTAAGATTTATTTTCCACAAAGAGTAGTCGTTTATAACACTCAAGTAGAGACTTCATAACCGACAAAATCACTCAGTTATTTCATATAAATGTCGTAAATAACAATCAGCTGCCTCCCTCGATTCAATCCCTCGCCTGTCAACAAACTCGTGTTGCAGGTGTTAAGGCGTGAACATGCACACGGTGGGGAATGAGTGCTCAGGACTGCCGTTAACTGCTCGCAGGACTAAAATCGTGTGCCAAATGCCTTCGAGCGGCAACTAAAAGTCATAACAGCAACAGGAACAACAACAGAAATAGCAACAACGGCGGCAATGAAGCTGCTTTAATGATGACAGGCCCCAGCCGAAGGGGGGAAAAACTCAGCTCAAAGCCAAGGACCAAAAGTATTTCCTACCCACACAGCAAGAGAAAATCTAGGAATGGGAATATAAGAAATAATATGAGACAAAATCTGTGATTAAACACAAATTAATAGCCTCAAATCGATCTCTGTAATATATATCTTAGAAATATCCCTCTAAAATAAACCAACTCAATCGATTAACTCAATTTTTCTTTCTGTGCAGTTCATTGTTTCTTTGCAACTGTGTCTGCGTGTGTGTGCTCATGTTGAATGATTGCCGACGCCTGCTGCTGACAAGTGTTGCGTGTTTTGAATATGGTCCCACATCTATTCAGTGAGTACGTCTATACTCACTCAAGTATGTCCTTTCGACTTGCCGCCTAATGACAAAGCCAAGCGAATTTCGAGCTCCTCAAGTGCTTTGTTTGCCACGCTCATGGCAATGTTGATTGCCGCTGTCGAGGGGTTTTTCCCGTTGGTATTGAAAGTGTCCTTCAGCGGGGAACATATGTTTGATCTGCAAGTACAAGCAAAGCCTCCTTGAGTGACTCATTTGGGGCGAAGGGGCGTGGCCTGATTAGAGGTTCGAGAAAAGGAGAAGAGCGAGTAATAAAAAGAAGGAGGTTAGAAAAAGGAGACTCTGGAAATGTGGTTATCTAGTTTAGTTATAAAGTCCTAAGCTCTAAAGAGTTTCTTTTTTATATAATACTAAACCTACTTTAAAATTATATTCCTTTTTATAATAGTTATAAAATAAACCTAAAATATTTCATCATAAAATTCTTCTCAAATCTTTAGTTTGACTTGATTTATCCCCCTAATTTATCCTCCCAAGTGGACAGTAAATAAACCTCCCTCCTTCAGCAAAAACGGCAGCTGCTGCCACTTGCTTAAATCCTTTTGTTGATTGACTCACCTTCAATGTCGGCAACTTTGCCTTTTAACTGACCTGAAAGTTTGTTAATGCCATTCCCTGAACGGCTATAGAATCCCGGCTATGCAAACTGCAGGCAGAAGCAGCTTCTGCTGCTTAGCTTTATTTAAATTTTTAGCTGCTGCTGCCACTGCTGTTGGGGAAAAAAAGCAACGAAATAAAAGTTTGCCGTCTGGGCTTTTGTGCCACTTTTCATGCTGCATTGCAAATTTTTTCAATGTTGCCACTGGTCCTAAACGAAAAGCGGGATTACGGGGTGGCATAAAGTTTTTAACACTCATTTCATTCAAAGTTTGCCGGCATATAACCAAGTCGTGGACAGCTGGGGGACTAACTGCGGCACTCTGGGGGTCATTCAATGGTTCATCAATCATGCCACGCCCTCTAATCAAAACATGAAGTGTCGAACAGGCGGGGGCTCAGGTTATGCCGGCCATATGTTGCCCACTAGCTCGCCTCGGCCCCTAAAAGGCAGCAGCAATTTCGTTGATTAGCCTTGTGTCTGCGGGAATTTTCCTCACAACGCCCACCGGTCACCGCCCACCGCCCACCGCCCAGCGCCGGCTACCTTTCACTCCGCCCCCCCCCCCTTTATCCTGTTTGTTATGGCTAAACATAAAAACTAAACGTTAACGCGCACAAACACACAGATGGCATGTAATTGATACGAAAAGGGAGGGCGAAAGAGGGAAGATATACCTCGGCAGTTTGCAAAAATTGTTACCTATATAGAAAAAGAGATAGAGATCTAGGCTTGCATATAGAGTAGGATATAATATTATAAAAAAACTTAACATACATTTAATATGAAACATAAACTAAATATACAAATATTCAAATAGCAATCGATAGATTTGACTTCCCAAAATTTTAATATTTAACTTGTATGAGAACAACTACTAAATATTAAATATATATTTTAATATGTTGTTTACCTTCTTGTTTTATTTTTGCTTAAAATAAGTATAGTGTATACTTCTAACGTCGACTTCAAGCATCATCTCCATTTAGAATACCTTTGGTTTCTTGCTTTTCTTTTTATGTGTGACGCTTGGTTTTTATTGCGGCTTGGCTTGCCTCAAGGTAACAGGGCGATGCTTGAATGTGTGTATTCACACCACACACACCCACCTGCCACAGAAACCACCCTCGGGCTCCCATTTCCACTTGGAAAACCAAGACCAAAGCAGGCCAAGCCTCAGCCATTCCTCAGATGGCGGCCAACACCCAACGCAGCTTCATTTGTGCCCCGTTTTATTCCCATTTCCCCATTTTGGCACACAGGTGCGCGTTGATATATGAGTTTGGGGTTGGCCAAAAGACAGCCGACAGGCAGAGGCAGAGGCCAAAGTCGTTTTAGGCTTAGGTTCGAGCTGATATATGTATATGGCCACGTGGCAATAGCCCAGATCCCCCCGGGCACATCTCTCAGTCCACGTTTATTTGGCAAGAGCCACATTTGAGTTTCTAATCAAGGTAATTTTATGTTTGCCAAGCTCCGGACTAATGCCAAAATTACATTTTTAGTCGCTTTGTTGTGGTGCCATTTCGCCACCATAGCCACTTGCGCCGGATCTTGCCGCACTTTGTGTGGATTCTGGCCAACGCGGCGTATGCGTGATAAATGCAAGCCAACATTTGGCTTATCCTTAATGCCCAAGCGAGAGTGTGTGTTTGTCTGTGGGTGTGGGGGAAGGAGAATGGAGTGCGGGGTGTATATATGTGGGTGCTGGTGGTGTGCAAGTGTGACTGCGACTGTGGAAAATGGCCATTCTCTCTTTGAGCTGCTAATTAGGCCAACACTGTGGGTGGGAAACCAGCAAAACAACAGCAGCCGCCGCCGCCAATTGTATGTGCCAAGACAAGCCATTAACATTAGTGGAGAGGATGCGAAGGGAATGAGATGAGATGGCCAGTGGAGATGGAGATGGAGGATACCATTTGCTGGGCGAGGAGCCAAAACAAAAGGTCGCATTTGTTGCCTTGACTTGTTGGCAGCCAGCATAAGCTAAGAAAATACAATACAATTTGCTTTAATATATATTTTCCTAATTATTTATTAAAATATAAGTAATTAAGAAGAAACTCATCCTTTATTTCCCTGCAGCCCAAAAAACAGTTCTAGGTAAAATGTGCTGGTCATCATAATGATGTGACAATGTCTGTAAATGCACGACCCACTTGACAACTCAATCCCAATCCGAATTGATGCATCCAATCAACCATTTCGCCCAGCCATCCATCAGTCAATCAATCAATCAGTCAAGCGATCAATTGCGCCTGCGTTTAGGGTCAAAAGAGGAGCGCTTGTCAACGATGAAAGCTCCAATAAGAGTGTGTGGGAAAATGTGAAGGGTTGCTCGGTGTCATCACTGCAAGTGAGTGTGTGTGTGTGATGGGAGAAGTGCATCACTTAATGCATCGATGGGCAAACGATATCTGGGCCATTGGCACTAAGTGTTAACAGCGTTTCTATATTTAAGCCTTTGCACAGACTCGGCACAAATAAGTTGCTATTGGGAACTATGAAATGTATAATGCTTATATTTAAGATAATTTATTTCACTTTTATATTGATAATTTTTGCTTTATATTAAAATGAAATATTTTATTAAAATTACCTGTATTATACTTTAATTTTTCGTATATTTCTTTTTTTGCAGTTGACATGTTCAAAGCCAACGAGGAACGCTTCACTTTACACATCGGTAAGTGGCAATATGTCTGATCCAAATTTATACCCGGCTTACGCTCAACTTAAAATCTCATTAAAAATTGAATGCATATGCAAATTCCAACATTTTATTTGGGTTCCCTTGGTGGCTGTCAAAGGGCAACTGAAGTTGAAGCTAATCAAAAATACATATTGACACCACAATGAGATGGGGGGAAAGAGTACGCTGAGCAAATACCAAATGAACATTCTGGCAAACGAAAGGGAAATTTCATTCAAATGTTCATGCTGGCTGGCAGTTTCCCCTCCTTTTAAAAGGGAATACACATATATTTAGTCGTGTGTGCGTGGCAGTTTTCAAAGTTTTTGTTTTGAATATTTGACAAGAGTTAACCTAATTGACAGGCTCAACGTTCTAGGATCCCCAGCTCAGCCGCATTAATCATACGCCATGTGTTACAGACCAGCACACACACACATTTATTATGAGATTATTTTGGGTTGCAAAAAGAAATTCAGCATTCCGGCACATGAAAATTTCATTAAATTTTAAGCTTGTTATTTTCCGACTGTCTCTGGGTTTGTTATGGGTCCGGAGTCTGGTTAGTGTTTGTTGCTGCTGCTGCTGCTGCGATGACAAACGCCCCAAAAAGCTGTCATTAGTTGAAATCACATGTCATTGGCAGGGCCAGAGTGACCCGACGACGACGACGACGAGCGTGCCAGTCATGGAAGGCCCGAAAGAAAGGCGTAGCCAAACGGGGGTCAGAAGGTCTCACTGGGGAAAAGATTCCGGTGACCTTTTTGGGGGCACAAAAAGCTGTGAAAGTTTTTGGGTCGAAGGTAACACTACGGTTGGGTGATTCTTTGGGGCTTAGATAGCGAAACCTATTTGTTATGTGCGTTGTTAAATGAATCTTCTTTGACAGCAAGACTTGGCACAGAAAAGGGAAAGTTATAGAAAGGTTTAGAAAATTTAAAATAAAATAGGTTTATGTATAGATTTTTTTATAGATTATTTAAAATAGATTTAAGTTAAAATTTATTGAGGATAAATGTTTAGCTATGAAATACATCCATTAATTACTTTCAGCTTGAAGTGAAGCAGAAGTGTAATTATAGTTTAACTTCAGTTTTTTAATTTTCTTCTATTCGTTCCCCTTTTAAAACCCCCCTAAACCCCCTTTCAATGGCATATCCTTCCTTACGCCAATGAACTCGCGTCAAGTGTGAAATTTGAGTGTCTGTGTGGTTGCCAGTATGTGTGCGTTTGAGTGTGTGTATGTGCTTGTTTGCCGGCATCTGTTGTTGTTGGGTGCTTAAATGTTTGCCTACGTGTCACTCTTGTCACTGGCAGTCGCTCTCTCGCACTCACAGGATGCTGCCTTTATGACAGTTCATTGATATTCATTTGTGTGCGGGTGTGTGTGAGTTATAAGTCCCTGGAATGAGAGAGGATATATGAGGATGGGTCCTGTTTAACCCTTTTTTTCTGGAAAACTAAGTAAATTCAATTCCGGCCAGTCGAACGCCTTCGTTAAGATGTTCAATTAAAAAGCACAAAAAGCAGCAATGCTAGGCTCAAAAAAAAATACAAAACAAAGCCCTCTGAGGGGACCACAAATCGGCTTATGGCCATAAAGCGACTTGCAAAACGGAATGAAACGCAAAGGAAACCGAGTGAAACTCAATCAAAAGTGAAGTTTGATTTCCTGCATGCGACTCTTTTCCCTTATTTCGATTTCCTTGCATACTTTGCAGCGCCCGGGAGAGAGAAATGGGGGAAAAATGTACGAAATGCTGGCGATTTCCAAGTGCTCAGTCTTCCGCTGCCACTGCCACTTCCATTTCCCCTTTCTTTATTCCATTTTCTCGCATTGTCTGTCGCCGTATTTTCCTGCCTCAATCAATATGGCTTAGGCAGACTCGTTATAAATTCATGTCCGGCGTTTTTTCTTTATTTTTTATCCCAGCGAACCCGGCATGAATATGAATGAAAGCGAGTACAGTCAAGGGGAGTGGGAAATATAGCAACACAAATGGTAAACAAATTGTAAAGACAGCTTATTCGCTTCTTTTGCTGGGTAATTAGTTTTTCAAACCAAGTTTTGTTTACATTTTTGTTAATTAAATAACATTTGTTGCTACTTAGAACTAATATTTCGCCCGCAAACGTACATAAGCCGCATAGCCCTGGGCACATTTCTTATGACAGTTTTTTCTCCCCAGCTTATCCTTTCGGCCAGCAAAGTTTCACTCCGCCAGCCTTTTCTCTGTTTGACTTTTTCTTCGCCTATTGAACTATCTAAAAAGAAAACTCTTGTTCCATCCCTTTCGCCTTGGCCTTTTGTGCGGAAATTCCTTTTCAAAATCCTTAGCAGCAGCCGAAGGATGGATGGTTGGAGAAGTTCAAGTGTCGAGAAACTTTAACTTCAGCCAGGAGCAAACCAGAGCAAACAAAATCTCATCAATTTTTCAATGCTCACCTTGCGGCAAAGCCGAACGAACAGAAGAAACAACAGCAACAGAAATTAGCAAAGTTAAGGGCGAAGCGGAAATTTCACAAGGTTGATGGAGGAGAGATGGTGGTGTTTCCACAAAATCCCCATTGATATACATCTTCTAGGCCGAGAGCAGACACTGAGACACTTAATCCGCACGTTTACACCTCAACGCACACAACAAACACTCGAAATAAGGGTGGCATGGCCTGAAGCACTGTGTTACCTTCACCATAAATTTGTGTATCCTGCTTAATAATTAACCAGGAGGCAGGGGGCGTGAAAAGTTTGAGGTTTCTGCCAACAAAAGACTCGAAAGAAAGCGAACTAGGGGGGGGGGGGGGGGGGGGGGGGGCGGAAGGTCAAGGGGTTGCCATGAATAGAAAGTGCCGAAAATCAAAAGTAAGATTAGACTGTGATACGAGCTCGAGATGAGCTTCTTCCGAATCGATTCACTCCGCAGATTAATTGCGACCCATCGAAGCGGTATAATGAACGATTTCCAGGAATCGAATTGGATACCCCCAAGGACTAGTCGTGTGTGCATTTAATTAAACTGCCAATAGGCAAGATAATGAGAATCAATCCGAAGGCTAATATTAGCTGAGAGCTAACAGGACTTTATTATTAACTTTTCAGTAGAGAAATAGCTTTTGGCTTTAGTTTGAGAGCTTAGCTATTACATATACTGGCATTTCCTGCTTAAAATTCAAATTATTATCTGAACTCCCTAAGAAATAATTGGCATAGCTCAGCCAATCAAAGCAACATCAACAACAAATTCTCCTCCTGGGAATACCTTGAAACTTAACAAGTTTTCGCAAGTGGACTTTCTCCCATTCTTTTCAACGCCGCCGCCTCCAGTTATTCTAGAGATATTTTGCCCCATTTCGTATTCACTTTTCCTGCGGTTTTCGCTTTTCCTTCTCCCTTCTCTGAAGCAATAAAAAAAGGTGGAGGAGCAAAGTTAGATGATTACAAGACAAAATGCGGCGTTGCTTTAATTGCACCTGAAGCCCCAACCCTCGACCCACATCTGACCCTCGGCCCCCAGTCGCCCCAGAGTCACCGCGACGCAGGCAGTTCAAGTTAATTTGCTCGGCGCCTGGCTCAACGATGTTCCACTCGCTCATTAATTACAGCTTAGTCCGACCCGCAGTCGGAGCCCTAATGATTTACCTGCAGATGCTGTTGCTCTCTTCTTATGGTTATTGCTGTTCTTGGGAGAACGATACACTTGAAGTTCGAATGGGGGAAAATCTAAGGAAAAACCCTTGTAATTGAACTTAAATTAGGCAGGAAAAAATATGGCAAACTATGTGGTTAAGAAAGTCAATAATATAAGTATTATATTAGAAAAAACAGGTAGTCCTTACATTGGTTAATTTCTTAACAAGTTCTTTGAAGAGATATTTCACTTTTAAATCTGGTATTTATTTTGTATTAAATAATTGCATCGATTAAGTTAAAAATGAATATATTAATATATAAAGAACTCCAAACCTATCACCTTTTTTCTCTGTATAATTTCTTTAATAGAGTATATATATTTTTTGTTTCACCATTTTTTTGCCATACTATTTCTTGATTCACCTTTCGCCTCTGCGGCTGCTTCCGCTGCGGCTTCTGTTTGGAAGAAGGACTCTTCATTGGCATGGCTTTTCCTCTGTTTTATCCTTAACGCCGTTTCTTTTTTATCTTTCGGCGGCTTCTGCTGCTCCTTATTAATGCTTTGTAATCAAATACACTTTTACCTATCTGCTCTCGTTACCTTTTCCCTGACGTTTTTCGTTGATTATTTTGAGCTTTGCTCACTATCTGATGGCCCGCTGCCACGCCCCCTTTCGCTCTGCATTTAATTAAGCAAATAGCAGGAAAAGTTTGTTTGCTTTTTTTCGGGTTTTCCCCATTCTCTATGTTGGGGTTTTCCTTTTTTGGGTCAAAATGGAATGGATGCTCACTTGTTGCTTATTTTCGGGGTTTTATATTAGTCTTTCCTTCTTCCTTGGCGGTTGCTTTGAGTAAATAATTATGGGAATAGTCAAGTAAGCTGGTGGATAAGGTCCGGAAAATGTCAGATACTTTTCCTTTTTGACTAAATAAATTAAATAGCATTAATAGGGTTTTTGAGTTGTGCAAAAGTTAGAAAATAGTGAGTATTAAAGAGTAAAAACGTGGCAAAAGCAATTATTATTTTAAACACCTTAATACAACAGTTAACTTTAAAGTATAAAATAAATCACGACTTTTTATACTCTTCCGTTTTTTTTATTAGAAATCCGCTTTCCGGATTTTCATCTCTGTGAAACATCTGCTTCAGTTGCAGCGATGAATTGTCTTTGCTATTTATATTTTTCTATATTTCCCGGAAGTCAAGTGTGACGGTCTTTAGACTTCAATAGCTTTTCTCATGTTGCTCTCCAATGGTGTACATTTTTATTTTTAGTGCTTACTGAATTCAAGGGAATTTCAAGACGTATTTTCTATTTATAGATGGAATTGTCTATGTCTTAAAGAAATAAATTAGATATAAATGTGTTTTTGGAAAAATAGCAGCTTTCCTGATTTATTCTGAAGTAATTAGGTACATACTCCCCTCAGGTTACTTCAAATTCCTTAAAGATAAACATTTAATTATCATTTTTTAATATTTAGTTTTCTTTATTTTTACTTCATTGTCTTTTTCTGTGCTTTTGTATGTGATTGAGCACCTTTTTCAACAACTCGTCGCCTCTCAACTGCACTCACTTTGCCAATTTGCAACTAAATTTGCACGGTTGTCACTCGGCGGAAGCGAAGGTGATATTTCTGCCAGGACGAAGGACACCTAGCTCGCTCACGTTTGTCGGGCAGGAATTTAATAAGAAAATATGCTGCCAGGGACGTGACACAGCGCCGAGCAGTGGAAATGGGAATCGAGGGAAGGGATAATAATTCCGCTTTAAGCAAATGTCATGCCACAATGCACACTGCACAGCCGTTGGACCGCAAATGCAGTTTAATTTTAATCAAATTGCAATCCAATTAAGCGGCAAAAAGGAGTCAACGCAACAAGGAGATGCTTAAATTAATAATAAATTACTCACCAAGCGGTGTCTCGAGCGGAGGGGTGTGCAAATTGGAAGGGGTTGTCGCCGCGGCGCTCAAGCCGAAATGTCAAGACTACGGCGACAAACAAGGTTGCCCCTGGTGAAGACAACTTAATTAACCTCGACCTTCTCCTTACAACAACTGCAATAATAACGACGACGACTACAGCGACGACCACGACGACAACCGGCTGACGTCAGGCATCAGACGTGAGACACACTTGGCTCGCCGTCGTGGTGGACACCGTGGGCACGAAAGTCGCTGCTTCGATTCCAATTCCAATTTCCAGTTGACCATCGCCAATTGCCACATAAAGACATCGATAATAAACCAAAAAGCCAACTTTGCAACTGCACCATGTGACCACTAAGCGAATCTTATGGATTTTTATAAACTGGAGTAGAAATATAACATAACTAAAATGACATAATGTTATATATTCAATCGTTTAAAGCTTAAACATTACCTAATAATTCAGGAGTTTAAGGACCTTAATGCATAATGTAAGGTTTTTTATCTCTTTTCAAGTAAACCAACCCACAAAAAGTCCTGAATTCCTTAGTAATCGAATTCTAAGCCATAGATAAGAACTCCTACGCGAAGTAATATTTTAAACAATCTTAATTTCAAAATACTTTGTACAATAAAAAATTCTCTCAAAACTTACAACTATTTCTCTCTGTGCACATATAAATTACATAGTTATTAAATGCGTGCTGATGTGCATTGCGAATTTTGCGCATGCGCGCGGTCCCGAAAATCGAAAAACCAAAACCAAAACCAAAGCCAAAGCCACACTGCAGTCGTCACACTGCGTTTTGCCGGCATGAAACCTGTTTGTCAGCCTCTCTCAATGTTGCACAAGTTGTTGTTGCTGCTGCTGCTGCTGTGGATGTTGCTGTTGCCATTGCAGTTTCAAGAACCAGGTCAAGGTTGCTCCGCTGCTGCGCCTCGGCGATCACAGTCGGCGCCAGCAGAGCGGCGCAGCTTTCGCCTTGTGCGCTTTGCATTGAAAGTCAAGTTCGCGCACACATGTGTTTGATTGACATTGGACAGAGATAGAGAGAGAGACAGAGACAGAGAGAGAGAGAGAGAAAGAGATAGATAGATAGAGACAGCAATGGAGAGAGAGAGGGAGACAGGGGCTGATGGTGATCATGAGCAGCTGCAAAAAATGCACCGATCTGCAACATGTTTGACGATGGCCAAGTTGCAATTCAGTTGGGTTCGATCCAGCCAAAAAGCAGGATAGGAGCTTGAAAAAGAAGTCAGTGGGAAGAGTTTCACTTGTCTTTCTTCTATCTTAAAGAGATTGAAGCCATATAAAACCCATTATCTCTAGGGTAAGAAATATCATACAAATCATTAAAAGAAGGCAATGATTCTTTTCTTAGGAAACTCCCTTAACCATTGCATAGCTCTTTTGTAAATTATTATCATCAGGACAATTTGCTGAATATTCTCAATAGTTAAGTATTATTTTACTTATAAAACATGACTCCGCTTAATTGTAATTTGTAATAAATTTTATTATCTCAATTAAAACAGTTTAAACAAAAAACCAATCAAAGTCACTTAAAGAAATTAAAAAATTGCCTGACTACAATTATTTTAAAACGATATTGTTCTTTACCAATAAAAATCCCCCTTTTAAATCTCTGATGGATAAATAAATCTCTGTTTTTTTTATATTATTGCCACACTCAGCATATTCTTCATTATACTTTATATTCACAGCCAATACGTTAATTGCCTTGTCTGGAATTCAGCTCATCTCGCTGAACAACGTGCCACATGGAAATCCTCTCAAATTTTTTCCATTTTAATAGCTTTTTCTCTCTCCCGCTGCCATATGCAAAAACCCAATCAACTTGCACATTTACGAATGCAATTCGATATGAAAAAAAAATTATATTAATTCGGATACACACCATAATTAATAAAATTTTAATGAAATTGTCAAGTCAAGTAGGGAAAAAATTAAATGTGGGCATTAAAAGTGGTAATGTAATAAGGAAAATGCAGGGGAATTAAAGGAGGCGAGCGCTTTCCATCAGCTGCAGGCAGCAATTTAATTTTGTTTGTGGCAACATTCTCCCTCTGATTAATGGCTGGCCACGCACAGAAGCCTTCGCCTTTGCCAACCTCCATTTTCCAGCCGGCTTTCCGCCACCCCTTTTGCGCTGCCGCCAGGCGGGAAAACTCGAGCGCAAGTTAAGCGAAAATGCTATTAATTTTCATAAGTAAATGAAAATTGATGCACGAGGCCCCCAACCAGCATCGTGCACACAGAGTGCCTATACAGATAGGTATATATATATACATATAGGAGGCCTTGGCTAGTCCAACTTTTGCACTCGAAGTGCAAGCAGCTAGCAAACTATCCTCAAGTGTCTGCCCGCTTAGATCGGAGTCATTTCAGATATTGTTCCCATAATCTATATAGGTTCTTTGGTTCCATTGTCAACGAGCTTCGGCAAGCAGCTCTCAAAGTCATCGAGTGCCAGACCAAAGCACACGGCTGAAGCAGAATTTATCTATACTATATAGTATAGCTATAGAGTGTAGACGCTGTTTATTTAGATGCACCAGAGACCGGAGACCCTGAAAACCGCGCCGAACAGAGATAGCAGCACGCGAGCAAGGAGACGCGAGCGAGATAGCATTGAGCAACTTGGCAGCCTCGATTGTGCACTCATCATCAGTTGCCGCCGCTGTTGCGGCCGCTGCTGTTGTGGATTTAGATGTTGCTGCTGCTGCTGCTGCTCCGCCGGCCACCGCAATGCCAAGCTGCGACTCAAATGACTCAAGAAGTTGCCACTGATAAAACCCGGGGACCTTGCAATGCTTTTGCGTTACCCTTTCGGAAAGGGGAATAATTATGGTTGGGGAAGCTGTGGATTCCAGAAGGTTGTTTATGCAATAATTGATTACTGGGACAGCATGTTTTTGGGATTTTTGAGTTCGTTTAAAAGAGTTTTACTTCTTATAACGGAAACATATGGCTTTAAAGCACCAAAGATAATTATTTAGTTCCAATATGTTATGTAGAATCTAGTAAAATGATAGCACTAAACTTTTTCTTCGGAATTTCATCACTTTCTTTAAATTCCAGCAAATATTTTAGTGCATTTATCTATAGCTCAATAATTTAACGCTCTCATGACAATCAGATGGCTGGAAAAGAGCATTTAAGGCCTTGCGTGCTTGCCGTAATATGCATTTTCATTTAAGTATCATTTGCATTATTGTTATTTTCCAAAGCGATTCAGGCCTCTGCGGCTAAGAATAAATTGTGAGTCAGGCTTTAACCACAAAAGTGGATGCCAAAGTGGTTCACTCTGGGGTGGCTTTTGTTATTGTTGCGATTGTCGCTCTTTGTGGCTGCGAAAATCAATTGTCACAAGGCTAGACTTTGGCTTTAGACCTCTCCTTCTCCCCCCAACCCAACGGCAACAACATCCCGCCCAGCCACGCAATGCTGCTGCAAAGCCAAAACGTTTTCGGTTTTTGTTTTTGTCTCTTTTTTTCTGCTGCTGCTGCTGCTGCTGCTGCTGATCTTGAACCAATTGCAAATTGCTAAAACGCAGCCAGAACAGCAACAGCAACAATCGTTGTCATGGCCAGACAGACACAGATACTGAAAATTGTTTGAGTTACATTTATAGGCATGCCATGGCATTGACTAGCATCAATAAATTAGAATTGTTCTCTCTTCTCGATTATACGCGACTCTCTTTAGCCCGCGGTGGAAACTGGGCGTATGCGTAATAAACTTGAACTTGCGTGCGTAATGAATACGATATCGATGGTGTGAACTAGAGGTGGAACGAAAGCGGTATATCGGTAATAGATAGTGATGGTACAAACACGGATCGGTTATTATAATTATCAATATATTTGAACAGTAAATTCATCGTCTTAATCTTCTCGATATTTTTCACATCCCCTAGTCCGTATTCCCTGCCTCCATGCCTTGCATTCGCGATTCGTGTGTTTGGCCATATTTGCACATTGCGCATACGCAGCGTTGACCTCGCCTTGGACAATGCAACTAATTAGCGATTGCAGGCAGATAAACAAGCAAGTGTGTGTGTGTGTGCGTCCGAGTGTGTGGACAATTGTTTGATTATCAATTAGTTTCGTACAGGCCCAAGTGGCTGACCTTAGCGGGGCAGATAGCTTTAGATAGTGGAGGTGTTGGCTCCTCACCCCCGTTTTTCAGCAAACTCTCCGCCTGGAACAAACTGAAACCAATGTCACATGCTAAATATCTAACAAACAAAGCCATCGAAATTTGCATTTGTTTTCCTCTCTTTGCGGTATTTTCTGTGGAAAAGGCGTTAAGTGTTTGCTTATCGTTTGTTTTACTTGGCAAAATATTATAAATATACTAAGCTTAATATGTATTTTAGTTAGTACTTTAAACACTACTTATTTTAATAAAGCTCTTATCCATTTGACTAAAACACTGTCTGTCTCATGTTTAAATTCCCCGCAATACTGACTGTGACATTTCCAAAGAACCCAAAGCGACCCCAAAAATAAAAACAAGACAGAAAAAAGAACTTGATCAAAGAGCAATGCAAAATAAATATAAAACCCAGCTGGAGGAACATGAACTCGGCTAAAGGGGTGAACCAATTGGGGATTGGGCTTCCCCTCTGCCCTGACGACGACGTGACAGGAGCAATTTGAGGGGGAAAGTAGCACAATATGTAAAATGTGCCACATTTTGCGGCATTTTGGCCAGAAATTTTTTTATTAATAAATTTCGGAATACCACAATTTCCTCATTCCCTTTAGTAGTCTATGCCAAAGTGCAATAATTTTGCCGTCCTTCGTCCCCGACATAATTAAAATGCGAGCCATAAATTTAACCAGGGCAAAAACCGTTGCATAAATTGTTTCTCTCTCTCCTCTATTTTCTTTTTGTATTTTTGAAATAATTGCAATTTATGAGAGTTTTGTGGCCTATCGACGCGTGGCATCGGCGTCGCCGTCGCCATCGCTCCATAAATTTCAACAACACTCGAGACGCGACTGGCTCGAAGAATATTTAATAAACAAAACTTGCGCTAATCGTTAAATTATGATTAATGTGCCGACAACAAACAATAAACTTGCCCGCCCGAGAACACCGAAAACGTGCGAATAATGCGTGGGCGACAGCATCGGACGTGCCTTACAAAATCGCAGACAAAAGACTGAAGACCAAAGAGGCCAGACTGAAAGACTTAAAGACCAAAAGACCAAAGAACTGAAGCCAAAGAAAAAAGCCAAGAGTCGAGTCCTTGATGGCGTATATGTGAGTGTGTGTTGTTTGTGTATTAAAATATGCGCCGCCATGAACTCTGCGGGGCAACAAACATGGAAACTTGGCAGGCATTACGTGATAATATGTGACGAAGGGAATAATTAGAGGGTGAGTGTTAAATAGCAAGACGACCAAGTTGATGATTAAAGTCAGGGAGTAGTGGCCGCACTCGTTGGAAGTTAATGAAATCATGAGGTACTTGGAAGTTTAATTAAGGAAAGGGAAAAGAGAGCATTAAAAGCGTATGGTTTTGCACATTACACAAATTTTTTTAAAAGCTAGATTCAAAATTTTTCTTAAGCTGCCTTAATTCCTCATCCAATCAGACTGTTTATTCATTACCTAGGATTATTGCTTATTCTTGAACTCAATTTTACTCAGGATTATCCCAAGTAAACAGACCAACTTTTTCCCTAGTTTGTACCACAGAAAAGAAAACCTTTTCCAATCTGCCACGCCACTGCATAATTTCCATCCGGCCTTGGTCTTGTTTTTGCCGCAATTCATTGGCCATGTCACCGTCTGGGCCAAGTTGCCTTTTGCCACGCCTCTTTTGCATAATTGAAGGCGACTCCTGCTGCTGATGCCGCTGCTGCTGCTGCTTCTGGTCCTGGCTCACCTTTTTTCTAGTGCTGCTGCCGCTTTAGAGCCAATGGCGTATTTTAGCTTAGTTCGGCTTTTTCGCAGCTCGGAGCTCCGAGCCCTGAACTCGCCCAGAACGTAGACGGCTTATTAAATATTAAAGCGTCAACTGGGGACCGCTAAATCCTGCGGCTGTCAAGGTGCCGCAAAAAAAAAAAGAAGCTCTGCTCAAAATCCTGTCACACATCCTGCCAGTCCTGCCTGCCTGCCACCTGCAGCCGAATTCAATTTCTTGTCCTCCGCTTAGTGCCTCTGCCATCTTGTCAAAGCCGAAACTGGAAAACTCGGTTGCAAGTCTATAAAAAAAATAGGAAAAAGGAAAAGTCCGTAGAAAAGCCCCGGGAGAAAAAAGTGCGAAGTGAAGCGGACGAAGCGAGAGCGTGGAGAAAAATCAACTACTAAAAGTATTATTATTGTTGGTTGCACCTGGAGGTGGTTTACTTTGTCACGGATATGTTTTCTTTAGACTTACCATGTCAGACCCAACTCTCCCTATATACATATATCCTTGCAGCGGTGTGTGGGGTGTGCTGAAACATGCCGGAAGTTAAATAGGAAATTTTATATGCTTTTATAACTGTGCACGTGTCTACAAGTGGCGAGCTCCGAGTTGCTGCTGGCTGCAACCAAAGCGAGGAGTTCTCAACTGCTGTATGCTTTTATAAACAGCAGCGTTTAAAATACTAGTAGCAGCTTAGGAAATAGGAATTTATTAAGGATATGTCAGAAATGTTTAAAATTAAATGAGAAAAGTGTACAAAACAAGCAAAATGAATTTGATTTTTAACTATTAATTTTTGAAATATTATTAGAATTAATTTTCCATTCCTTGCCATAACATTTCACTGGTGCTAATAACTTGATCATATTTATATATATGGCTGTGCTACCTTGCGGCAAGTTGTTCGTTTGATGAAGTGCCGCTCTCGGTTGCGGCTGTGGCTTTGACTGCAACTTGCAGCAACTTTGAGGCGAGTGCGTGCATCCGGCATCCTTGCCGCACGCCTGAAAAGAAAACTTGTGCACACGTGTACACGGGTTTTCCATCCCGAGAACAAGTCGAACTTACCTGTAGAACGATAGAAAGCCCCGCAGAAAACCAAAATCGCTGAAAGGTAGGCAATGAAATTTAAATGAAATATTGCTGATTGAGTTGTGTGTCGACAGGCAGTCGCGATTTATGCATTTTATTTCGTTGATTTTATTTTTTAAAAGCCGCTGATGTTTGGTATTCGTTTAATAAACATTTATTTCTGCATCCTTTGGGCATAGCGAACACCACAGTATAAATCAATATAATAAAGCAATAATGAACAATAAGTGAACATTACATTGTATAAAACTTTTAATTAAATACAAATATAATATACAATAAAACCATTTATACAAATGTAGTTCTTTGTTAAAACAACGAGGATCGAGCAAGCAAACTGCAACAAATTATTCTCCGTTTTGCCTCCTTTTGATTACTGCCAAAAGCCCCTGAACAATGCTGTCTGCATTTGTGCGGCTTCATTACACCTCCTTGGCAGGATCCAGGCTCCTCCTCGTCGGCATTCACTGACCAAGCAGCAGTTTTTCAACCACATCAGGACACAGGGTTGCAGGAAAGGCTGCTGTGTGTGCCCGGAGGATTGCAGATGGAAAGGCTCCAAGCCTCACATGTTGCACTGGGGAAACTTTTCCCCCTCTTCATCCCCCACTCTCTCTCTCTCTCTCTCTCTGTGGGCGAAATTGAGCTGCTTCATTTAGCTGTGGGGCCAAAGGAACAGGAAACAAGGATGAGGAGTTCCTGGAAACAAGTGCAGCAGCAGCAGCAAACAAACAAGTCGAGTTTTTGGACATGGACACACATTTTCGGAGCACACACACCCCCCATCCCCAGTGCTTCCGTGGCCAAGTGTTTGATTAGAAAAGTTTACAGAAAAGTTGCTCAAAAGATTTGGCTTCCTCTGTACACACCCCTTGGCCTGGTCAATATTGGAGCAGCTTGCAGGATCAGCGGCATGTCCGGGTTCATAATTGCACACACGGGCTCGGAAATTAACTGAATGTACAAAAAGTGTTCCCCGCATTTATCACGAGCCTAGAGGGCACACGAGGATATGCAGGACCCGCCTGGATGGCCGGCTCAAGTGTCAAGTGTCCGTGTCTGATGCTGATGCTGACCAGGGCATCCTTCCGGACCAGCGTGTCCTCCTAACTCGATGTTGAAGCCTCTTGATGGCCCTGTCTATGCTGCAGAGAAAGAAATACACAACACTGAT
Organism: Drosophila nikananu; assembly: GCA_008042635.1. Classification (NCBI taxonomy): domain Eukaryota; kingdom Metazoa; phylum Arthropoda; class Insecta; order Diptera; family Drosophilidae; genus Drosophila; species Drosophila nikananu. Next base: position 46,989 of record VNJV01006167.1, read on the forward strand.
ATATAAAGAATTTTGTATATATATTTAGAAATATTTCCTGCAGTTTTTGCTAACTTCTGTAAATCACATTAAGCCTTTACTTATTTCTAAATTTAATTTAATTTCTCTGGAAAATATATTTCATCTTTTTTTTTCTCCAGTGGAGCAGCGTATAAAAATGCATGACCGCAACACATTTCTCAGCCGTACGACCCCCTCAGCCCCTCATTGTATCCCTTTGGCTCGAAAGTGTTAAAATGTTGATTGTCCTTTTTTGTCGGCGCCTCATGTGTCTGTGTCCGTTTCCTGTGTGTGCGTGTCTGTCTGGCCGGGTGTGTGTGCGTGTTAAGTGTTTGTGCTTTGCAACGCCTTCAGTTGGATTCCCCTCCCAGCCTTTGTGTCGGCGTCTCGTGCGTGTCACAAATAAATTTTTAAGTAGCATTTGTGTTGATTGCCTTGAAAAAGGACACGGCAAAATCCGTCGGTCGAAGGACCAAGGCAGCGTAGCCATCCCAAAAACCGAACCCGCATCGCAGCTCGTCTCGTTTTACGGCCTCGACTAGGGCTCTCGACCAACAACTGAAGTGCGCTTGAATTCCACATTATTTTCTCCTCAGATGGGTTTTTTTTTTCTTGTTCAGTTTCCGGTTTGGCCATCAAGTGGATCTTGTCGTCCTTCTGGCTGGTTAACAAATTAAGTGCGGCATCGGGATTGGGACAAATTAAAATGGCCTAAATTGAAAGGCTACCTCACCTATTAATAAGGTGTGTGTGTGGTTGACAGAGATTGAGTTTGGGTTGGGAAATTAATGGGCTTTGTAGTTTTGTTTTGGGTTTAAGAAAATAAATTAAATTACTGATACAAGTTAAGGAAAAACCTTAAGAAGAGAAGCTGGAAATTGCAGGAAATTATGTTAAGAAATATATATATTCCTTGATAAAATTCTTAAAACTTATTTCTTTTATTTTGCAACTAAAAAATTCTTGAAAAATATTTTTAAAGAATTTTTTTTTTTTTTTTTTATCACATAAAAACATTTAAGTTTCATAAAAACCTATTAGAATTATAATCTTACGATAATTCCCTGATTTTACTGAACTTAACATCCTTTAATGAGAACAGTCTTTTCTTAACATAATCTTTACATTACCAAAGAGAGCAGGCCACTCTCCATCTCTTTCACTCTCTCTCTTACATTTCTCTTAATTTTAACAGCCTCTCTTTGTTCTTGTACTGTTATGGCATCCTTTAACAGTTTTTGGGTCCTCTGCTGCTGCTGCTGCTGCTGCTGCCGAAGAGCAACCAACTAAGCCAAAGCAGTGAAAGCAGTAAAAGCAGCATCCTTTTCGCAGCTTCGTTTTCCCTATGGAAATCCAACCGCGGCGGTTACTTCTTCAGTTGTTGTTGGACCGCAAGAGCGAATCGTTGTGTTGGCGGATGAAAATTGTCGAAAAAAACTAAATAATAAACATTGGCCTTAAAGAGAGAAAGAGTGAGAGACGGAGAGAGAGAGAGAGTGTTTGTTTTCGGTTTATTTCATTTTTCGCTGCTGCTGCTTCGGTTAAACAAAAGAAAATCCTGCTGTTAAAACCGACGACAGACGAATCAAGTAAGTGTCTGTGTGTGTTTGTGTGTGGGGTGCGAGTGCATTTGTGTGAGTGCAGACAATGCAAACGGGGCGCATTAGCAACGTTGTCCTGCCATTCGCTTTTTTTTTCTTCTAGATGTCTGTTAATTTTTATGTGCGCGGGTTCATGGATTTCTCCTAGCGGTTTTTATGCTCAACATTTGGTTTTTGGGTAAATTTTTGGGCTTACTAATTCTAACGAATATTTTAAGAATTTGTTTACATTTAATTTTATTTTCTTACTTTTCTATTTTTGCAAATATTAAAATTTTTGTAAATTTTTTAGGCCATTAAAGCATTTCTTTAATTTTTTGTAACTAAACTTCTTGATCTTCTAATTAGCAGAGTTTTAAATGCAGTGCCAACATGGCGTATGAGTAATATGAGTAAACCAGATGACTACTTTCCGTCTCTTTTTTTTTTTGTATAAACACAGGGAAGAAGGGACTTATTAAGGGTAAAAATGTGGAAATATATGCACATATTCATGGCCACAGGGCATCGCAGCAGGTGACTGTCAACATATGCTAACATATGCTCAAACCACCCAACACACACACACTCGCACCCCATAATAAACCCGAAATGAGAAAAAGAGAAACCAAAACCCAACTTAAGTGCAATAAAAAAAAAAAGAAACTCATACTTTTAGTAAAAACTTCTATATTAATATTCCGCCTAGAGGCCCCAGTAAATTCCGGCCACTCAACTTTAATCAAAAACGGAAGCGGAAGCGCTCCCAACTTCCGGCAAAAACTTTTTTTTTTCGCGACCAAAACAGAAATAAGCGAGCGAAGAGCTAAATGCCAAAGTGTCTGAAAAAAATTACAATTTGCTGGCGAGGCGTGGCCAGGACTTGAAACTCCTTGGGAAAAAAAAGAAAACCACACCAAAAGGAATCACAGTAGACAAAGTTTCGACCTTGGTATTTGTCTAAGAAAAGTAAAGAAAAGCGTGGCAGTTTTCCCTTATGCTGCTGTCTCATCGGTGAGTGTGAGTGGGTGAGTGTGTGTGTGTCTTTGCTAGTGATTTGCCCATATGTGTGGGTGACTTTCACCCAAACGGATTTCTACGTGACAAATCTTTATTTAATTTCAAAAATGCGAAATAAACTTTGACGTTTGTTGAGATTTATGTGAAGGCAATATAAGAGCTTAGCTTTGCTGCAAATTTCAGGCTTTATCTTAAGAAGGCTGCTTAGGGGGGCGGGGGGAGGCAAAAGGATGAAAAGCGGCTGACTGTTGTGTAAAAGTTTTGACTGCCTGGACGGTTTTAGTTATGGCAACAGAATCCTTAAGTAATAGCACCAGAGACGACAGAGCCCAGCTAGTGAAAAGTTTTTGGTTTCAACTTATTTTCCACTTTGTTTCGAAACGATTTCCTTTAAAACTTAAATGCGGGCGCCATTTAAATTCTAATTTTTAGAAGGCTATTTACATTTAGAAGAGTTTGCGCCTTTTAAGGACATTGTTAATTATTAACTTGGCTTTAATGCCCCACAGCGCTTCTGCCATTTTACGAGTCCTGTTATTACATTTTTCGTACCATTCGCACGGCCATAAACCAGGCGATAACTTCCTGTCGAACGGATCATGAAATTAAAATGGAATGCCCAGTGCCGCCATGAGGAGGTGCACATCGAAAGCATGTTAGTTGCCAGCGAATAAACAAATTGATGATGAATAAACATTTTCAGACCCTTTTCGCCATCTCCCCTTCTTGCCTCTTGGCAGGTTTCTTATTTACTTCTCTGCAGTTTGCAGTTAATTTGTAGCAACAACACCGTTTTCCGTCTCGCGTTTCCGCTCGCCACGCTTCCCTTGCCGCACTCACCCTCTTGGCTGGCAACCAAATGACCAAACAAGGAAATTGGCTACCAGGACGGCACTCGGTCCACAGGAACTTAACCAATGCAGTGCCAATTAAGTTCCGAAAATTCGAACGAAATGTTGGTTTTAAATGGCGAACATTTTAAATTATGGTCCTATTTCTTACCACAGCTTACGGTGTAATGACTAATGTAATTTCTTAAAAGTATTTAATTGGTTAGCATTAAAATTCGTCATCAACATAGTAGCGAATAATTTATTTGAAGAATAAAGCATGTAGAAGTTCTTAAATTGGGATGAACTTAAGATTACTTTTATTATTCTTACTTTTTTTAGAGTTTTCTTTTTAATTAAATTGTATTAAATCGAAAGCCTTACACATTTAAAAAACCTTAACTATCTTCGGTTTTTTTTTAATTCTCTAGACTTTCCATTTACTTTCTAAGACCCACATTTCCCCCATATTGATTCTTAATTAAAAATGTAAACGCCTGAATTTTAATTGTAATCACAAAAAGTTAACAAGCCAAGTCAGTTGTCCCCCCAAATAAAACCCAGAACCATCAATCAAACTGGCCAACGCTCAACAGTTTTAAGCGAAAACCCCAGAAAAAGGCTTTCCACTTTCCACTGTCGCCTCATTATCACCGAAAAACAGCAAAAACCCAGTTGAAATAGACTAAAAACCAAAGAAAAGAAGTCTTAGAGCGTCAAAAATGGGTGACGACCGGGAGGGGTTGGGATAACAGGGATAACTGGGAGGATTGCCAGGACAACGGACTAAGCCCCCAGCGAGATTAATTAAGTCCGCGTAGGCTGCAGCAGTGGCGGGAAACAAGAAAAATACAAATACAAAGCAACAAAACAAGAGGCAAACCCGCGGAAAATCCTTGCCTTGCCTTGCCTTATCCTTCGTAGCATACTTTCTGGCGTCGCGTGAGAAATTAAAATTTCAAAGCGAAACGTGTTGCCGCATAAGCAGGTTGTGTACGTGTGTGCGTATTTACCCAGCCAAGAACAACAAGAAGAGAAGAGAGGGCCCAACATCTGAAAACTGCCAACTGAAAACTGAGAAGAGCAAAAAAAAAATAAAAGGTAAACATCAAGAATAACAAAAACCAAACATAAACAAAGGCAAATAAGCAGGAAGCAGCAGCAGCAGCAGCAGCGGCGGCGTCCTCGTCCACCGCCTCCTTTGCTGCGTTAATAAGCGCGGCGTCAACAATGCATAAGTATAAGGTGATCCTGTCCAGGACACGACGAGGGCTACATAAAACAGTGACTGCGTAGCAGGACAAGACAGGCAGCCATAAATAAGCTGTTTATCTTTACGAAATATCCAGGGTTTTAAAAATTTCAGGAAGTGCTTTAGCTGGTGAAGTATATAAGATTTGTTTTATTTTGTTTCAAATATAAATTAAATAAAGAATTACAAAAAAACCTATATCGGGCAACCTTCAATAACTTAATATACACTTTTCTTATGAATTTGTTTATAATTTAATTTTATTATATACAACTATCTTAAAGATTTTTAAAATTTTCTGAAAAATCCAACTAAATTCCTTTTTAATTTAATATTTCAATTTAAATTAAGCTCAAAGCCACTCACTGTTAATATCTTATTGTCCACGACAAGTGAAGTGAATTGCAATCCTTTTCACCGACCCCCAAAATGGCATTTATCTTTGGAGTGATCGTTGGCAGTGACTCCTGCGTACCTTTTGTAAAGTGTCCTGCCAACCCTGAATACAACCCAGTTACCCCCACATACGCACACACCCACACACACACTTGGACGCCTGTGTTAATGAGTTCCGCCTTGACGCTGATGAGGATGTAGGATGTAGGAGGATGTAGGAAGGTAGTGATGGGATGCTCGGCTGCTGGGAAGGATGATGAGCTTGTTGCTCTGCGACAATAAACGTGTTGAATGTCAAGAGTACACAGGCACACGCATAAGCCTAAGTCTGTGTGGGAGATGTATGTTTACACAGAAAGAAAATGTGGTAGAATATAGAAAAGAGTCTTCAAAGGGACCCTTAATAAAGATATTCACGTAATGGGTAGAATAAAAAGCTAAAAAGTGTTAATTTAGGCTTGAAATTATAGGTGTATATAATACATTTTTAATTTCAATTGAAATTTATTTAAACTGATTTTATAGCTCACTTATTTCTCTCTCTGCATCTCTTTGCATGTGTGATTTAATGTATTTTCCGCGCTATCTCTCTTCTCTGTTTTTTCTTTTTCTATATAATTAAATATGTTACTTAAATGATGACACCAGAGAGATGCTCCATCAAATTGCTTCGTTTTTTTCTCCCCCTTTTCTGCCTTGTCTAAGCCAAAATACAATTGCGGTTTCTGTGGGGGAGTTAGAAACACACATACAAGCCCACCCACACCCACACACATGTGGTGCTGCGGGCGGGCAATAAAAAACGCTTAAAAAGCAAAATTACTGCATTTGATAAAAACGACACCCCAAGGATTAGCCAGGAATCCGGCGAGGAGTGTTGTGTGCTGAAAAGCGGTGAAGTTTCCCCGAAATTCACTCATGCAAAAAGGTTGACCTTCATTGGGTCTTGGCCTTTTATTTATGTCTGTGTGTGTGTGTGTGTGTCTGTGTATTTGAAATTTTCCAGCTCCCTTAGTCAGCCTCTCCGCCTGCTCCTCTACACAGTTTCCCTTTTCAACTTGGCCAACTCCAATTAGCCTTAAAATGGATTTGTGTTACGCACAAACTACAATACATTTACCTTCGGGATTTGTTGAGCGAGCAGCTCTCAGCTCTCCCAGGACTCTCGAATGATTTTCCATTATCCCTTGCCCAATTTCCCCGACTGACTGGCTGACTTCCCCGTTGATTTTACGCTACTTTTGTCGCATTTTTGGCGGACAGAAAAAGAGAAAACATTTCATTTTAATATCCTGCAAGGGAAGTTGGCACAACCGAAACAACTTTTGTGGATAATCGCTGGGGTGTGGGGAGTGGGGCGGTATCTGGGGGAAAATGTGGAAATATTTATGAGACTCAAACACACACATACACATAAATACCCGCTTGCTATGCATGTGTGTTTGCCCTGTGCGTTAATGTATGTGTAATGAGTTGGCCAAGTGTTGAAATCTGCATTTACGGCAGCCTTTGTATCGCATTTGGGATTTAATTTCCTCGCTTCCGTCGCTGACACACCCTTCCTTTTGATACCCCTTAAAAGGAGGAGAACGAGAAACCATGAACAAGAAATATATTTTGTTTAAATTCATTTTTGTTTAATATTTATTTTCTTTAAAAAGAAACTGTCAACATTTTGATTAAATTTTATTCATAAATGAAGATTGGTTTCTTAAGGAAATGATTGAAAATCTGATTTTTCAAGGCTTATTATAAGAAAATGAATTCTTTCTTTAAATATGTTTATTAATTAAATAGAAAATTACCAATAAATCCAGCAAAATGCTCAACAAATGCAAATATCCAATTGGTTTGAGAGAAACCCCAACCCTAATTACTCTAATAAATTATTCAACAATGTTGCCTGTGATGCAATTCCAAACTTCAAATATTTGTCCCAGATCTGTGACCAAAATGCAATTAAATTGGTTTAGCAGCCTTGATTTAGCAACCATAATTGCTCTCATTATTTAAACCAAGACAACCAAAACTAACAGGAAATCTCTTTCCTCTCCTTGCAGTTAACTAGGACATCGTCCGACCTAGCAGCAGGCACACCGACATGGACCTGCCGTCCATGGTACAGCGCTCGGGGGATACGCTCATCGTGCGCAGCGTGGTCAGCGGCAATCAGCTGTACACCGAACTGGGACAGAACCACCACAATTCCGCCGCCGGCAGCATGATGAACAGCCTCATCGGCAGCAACAGCAGTGGCAACAGCAATGTGGGCAACAACACAGCCGCCTCCCAGGTGAGCTCGTCGCTCCTGGAGCGGCATGTGGAGCGTTTCCGGCTGCAGCAGCTGCTGCAACAGCAGCAACAGGCCGCCGCAGCAGCTGTGGTGAACAGTGTACAGCAGCAGCAGCAGCAGCAACAGCAACAGCAGCAACAACAGCAGCAGGCGGTGCTCAGCCTGGACGCCAAGGAGGAGGGACTGCCGCAGTGCAAGATCAAGCGGAACTACAGCTGCAACCACTGCGCCTACTTCACCCAGAACCCGCGCTACCACCTGACCCACCTGCGCGACGTGCACGGGGAGAAGATCGTGATCAACAAGTGCAAGCTCTGCCTGTACGCCTCGCGCCACTTCCAGAAGCTGGTGCGGCACATGAAGATGGTGCACGGCTGCACGGACGGCATACCCAGCGGCCATGGGCAGGCGCGGGGCAAGCGCGGCATGAGCCGGGAGGCACGCAAGCGGCGCCTCGAGGAGAGCGTGGGCGTGATGGGCGGCCAGTCGCTGTCGGTGACGGTGCCCGATGTGCCCACGCTGGAGCAGGTGAAGCGGGAGCTGCTGCTGCAGGAGGAGAAGCTGCAGCGGGACATACAGGCCTTCAAGCAGCGCCAGCAGGAGGAGCAGCAGCGCGAACAGCAGCAGCGGGAGCTGGAGCTGGTGGCCACCAGTGCGTATGAGCGACAGGTGCAGGTCATGCGCGACTACGAACGCCAGTCGCCCGCCGAACCGCCCACGCCCTCGCCCACCAGCGGCTCGGCCACGCCCCCGTCGAACGGGGAGGAGCCACAGAACCGGCTGCTCAAGTGCAGCGCCTGCGAGTTCACCACCCTGTACCGCACCCAGCTGCGGGCCCACGAGCTGGCCGAGCACGGCAAGACCAAGTTCTTCCGCTGCGACAAGTGCAGCTATGTGACCCACATCAAGGCGCGGTTCAGCAAGCACGTCAAGTACCACTCGATGCCCATGATCAAGTGCGTCACCTGCGACTTCCGCACCCCGTACAAATGGAATCTGGACCGGCACATGAAGAACCATGGCGGTGCCGGTGCCTTCAAGTGTGCCGCCTGCGACTTTACCGCCGACATCAAGCAGTCGCTGACGGTGCACGAGATGAACCACCATGTGCCGCCGGTGGGCAATGCCGGCTCCATTTGGCCGCGGCGCCAGAACAAGGTCGGTGCGAGCGAGATGTGCGACGACTTCCTAAGCGACTCTGCCGAACTGGAGGATCAGTACAATAACAACAATGTGGATGACGATCTGGACGGCGCGGAGGATGTGGACGAGGCGATGAGCGGCGGTGAAGAGCAGGCGCTGCAGCACTATGGCAAGCGCAGCAAGTACGACGATGAGGAGGAGCCCACGGATCTGTCGCAGAAGGGCGGCTGCTCCTCGGACACCTCCAGCGTGGGCACCACCACACCGCGGGCCCAGCGACCAATGCCCAATCTCATACCGATCAGCAAGGGACCCAAGGAGTAAGTACAAACTTGAGGTGCATCAAGGATGTTTCGATATTAAATGTGTTGTTTCCCTCCCTCAGCGTTTTGAACCTCTCCAAGGAGACGAATGCTTCGCGCAGCTCCCTCACCGAAATCGCCTCCATGTTCTTTAACGAGAAGCAAATCTCCGAGATGCTGGACAAGTCAGATGTCCCTCAATTGTCGCCGGCAACGACCGTGGCCTCGCACAACTCGTCGCGCAGCCAGCTGACCAGAAAGTCCAGCTTCATGGACAAGCTGAAGACGGGGGCACACCAGGAGAATCTGGTTTGCCAGTGCGGTCACGTGGCCAAGTGCCTCTCGGAGTCGATCATCCATGGCAAAAGCTGTCACGCCTCCGCGGTGATCATAGACGACGACGATGCCGGGCTCCACGAGGACGATGCCGACGATCGGCTGGAGATCGATGAGGATGACGATGACCATCAGTCCCACTCCGCCCTGAATCTGAGCGTGACGGGTTCAACGCGTTGCCAGCACTGTCGGCACCGCTGCAAGTCCTCCACGGATCTGCTGCACCATCTGACGCAGTGCGTCGAGGCCATCCGCTGCGCCAACGAGATGTACGACTCGAATTCCGGCGAGAGCGGCGGCGAGCGTCGGCCGGACTCGCAGAGCCTGCAGCACCAGGCCGCCGTCCAGCAGCAGCGAGTGTGCATCTGGAACAAGGCGGCCAAGGAGATAGCAGCCGCCGCCTGTGCCGCTGCAGTGCAGCAGGAGAGCAGCAGCAAGAGCCTGGTCAAGTCCCCGGCTGGCAGTCAGGGAACAAGCAACGAGGAGAACAGCTACTACGGGGTGGAAACGGCGCCCGGCTACGGTGAGGTAAGTCCGAACCCCACTAAGCACTGAAAGACCGCCTAAAGACCCTTTGATTTGAGATGTTTTCGAAGTTATTTCTTGAGTTTTTTAAGGATAGTAAAATAGGGACCTCCCCTTAATTAGTTTTGTTTCCTCAAACCCCTCGCCCCCTCGACCCCAGCACGAGCATATGCCACGTCAAAATGAAATTTGACTCTCTCACGCACTGCAGGTAACCAAAAAGATGACGCCCGAGGAGGAGGCCGCCAACTCGTCCCTGAAGAAGGTCTACAAGTGCCCGCACTGCAGCTTCTGGGCCTCCACAGCCTCCCGCTTCCATGTCCACATCGTGGGGCATCTGAACAAGAAGCCCTTTGAGTGCTCCCTCTGCTCGTACCGCTCCAACTGGCGCTGGGACATCACCAAGCACATCCGCTTGAAGACCATCCGCGATCCCTCGCACAAGACCGCCAAGGTGCTGATGAACGATGAGACGGGCCGTCGCAACTACACCAAGTACAACAAGTACATTACCCTGATGAAGGTCACCGAGGAGGATGGCGACCCGAAGCTGATGAAGTCCGGCGAGATGACACCCAATCAGGTGGCCTCGCTGGCCTTCCTCAAGGACTACACCAAGGTGGGCAGTGTCACGGGTCAGGACATCACCCTGGAGCCGGTGCTGCCCAGCAAGCCGAGTGCCTTGGACGACGCCCACCTGGCGGACAATCTCATACGCATCCCATTGCTGGCCACCATGATGAATGCGGCGATGGCCCAGCAGCAGCACCAGCAGCAGCAGCAGAAGGAGCACCAGCACCAGTCCACGATGATCACGCCCTCGGTGACCATATCGCCGGTGAAGCGGCAGAGCCAGGGATCCGGGATGCAGGGCAAGCCCAGCGACGATCTCATCACCGAGGTGCATCAGGAGGGCAACGAGAAGAGGACCGTCTACCGGTGCCGCAAGTGCAACTTTGGGTGAGTGTAAAATTGTATTTCTTATGTAGAAAACATAATGACTTGCCCCCCACACGCCAACAGCCACCAAAACCGGGATGCCGTGCTGGCGCATGTGAAGATCCACTATCAGGACGCCAGCTATCCCAAGTCCAGCTCCGCGGCCAGCAGCACCTCGCCGCTGCAGGTGTCCGTGGGCAGCAATCCGCAGTTCTACATGAACAAGGTCTTCGCCGCCATGTGCCTGTCGCAGTCGCAGTCGCAGGGATCCCCGGGCTCGGGCTCGCCAGGATCCAGTCCGGCGGCCATACCGGCTGGACTGCTGCAGCGGGCCATCCAGGAGGCCCAGCATCTCACACCGACGCCCAACGATAGCGCTCTGAGCGGGCTCGCTCTGGCGTTGGCGGGCGGGAAGCCACAAGCCAATACGACGAAAGCCAGTGCCGCCTCCATTTTAGAGCATGGTGAGCAGAAAGCGAGTCAAAACGAGGCAAGTGCCGACAGTCTGACGTCGCCGAACACCACCACCACCAATACGAGTACCAAAGCCACCACTAGCACCACCAAAGACACAGCCAGATCGCTGCAGGATCTGCTCACCTCACCGCGCAGCGCCAGAAATGGAAATCATCATCCCACTAACGCTAACAGTAGTAACTCGGTTGTGGGAAATGGACTTCTCCGGCAGGATGCCGTCTTCGTCGCCTCATCCACCACCACCAACAACAACAACACCAACAATACCAACAATACCACAACACCCAATGCATCAACGCCTCTGCCAGTAACTACCACTCCTACTCCTATTTCTACTGCCACACCATCAGCTCTGTCCAAGTCCCTGGCTCATCCACTGGGTGCGGGCTCATCCCCATCAACCTCCTCCTCATCCCACAATCACAGCCAGCGACATGCCTGCACTCCACCACATCACCTGGCGGCGGGTCTAACTCATGCCCACTCCTCCATAGCCACTAACACGCCAGCAGCCAATAATCCCAGCCACCCCAACTCCTTTCCCCTGTCATCTTCGTCGCCGTTGTTGTCGTCGTCGTCGTCTTCGTCGTCGTCTGCATCTGCCTCGTCTTCAGCATCCTCGGTGGCCTCCATCTCATCGGCTGTGGGCTCTGCATCCGCCTCTTCCTCTTCCTCCACATCTTCGCCGCCGCCGCCGCCAGCGTCATCTTCCTACCTGGCAGCGATGGCCCAGAAGCAGCAGCAGCAGCAGGCGCAGCAGCAACAGCAGCAGCAGCTTCAGGCGCTGGCACCAGTGGCCGTGCAGATGCCGCATCCGCAGACGAGATTCCATAGCCATAGTCCAGGTAGTCCCGGCCTCCTGACCATGGCCGATGGCGATCGACGCGACCCGTCGCCGTATCGCTGCGGCCACTGCCACCAGGTGTCGAATTGGAAGCATGTCATCCAGGTATGGCCCAGTGCACTTTAATGGTTTTGTGTTTTGTCCCATTCAAAAACCGAAACGAGCCGCCGCCGAACCCCCGAAAGTTTCGTTTTTGATCCGCAAAAAAAACATATTTGAGGAGCCAGAAAGCTAGTGGAATTTGGGGGACAATTACTTTGAATTTAATTACAAAAGATTATTTAAGAAGCACTAAGATTGCTTGATTGATTGATAGTCTATTTTGGAATACATTAAAAAAAAAAACCAAACATTTTATTCCAAGAAGAAAATATTAAAAAACAAATCTCACATTCTTAAAAGATAGTTCCTACTTAATCATTTAGAAAGCTTAATTTGTGAAAAAATACTCTTTTTAAAATCGAAATAGCCTGCCAAAGTTCTTAGTTTATTGTGTTAATTTTGAGTCAAACTTTAGAACTTCAGAAAAACGACATACCCTGCTAGTCAAAGACCCAACGATGACCTAATTTTGAGATAATCCCTGTGAGCTTTAGCAGTCGTCCCCGATCCGTCACCTTTCGTCATCCAAATCTCACCAAATTCCATCTGTGTCCGTAGTCCCTGCGCTGCGCTGGTAAATATGCAAAGTGAATTTCGTACCCCCCGATATTTAATTATTCCCGATTACCCGATTCCAAATCGATAAGTATCGATTGTCTGTTTAAATACATATGTGTGGTGTCTGGTCTTGCTTTTGTTGTGCCCTACATACATATATTATATATGGTAAACGATTAACTATAAGAAAATCATTGGTGAAAGTCTTGCTTGCTCTCTGTCTCTCTATTTACCTCGAACTAAATGTAATCCATAAATTCGATAAATCATGAAAAAACAAACCCATGACCCCCATGAAACCTAAGTATAATTAAAAACCAAGCTAACCCCCGAGGGATTCCCATTACGGTGCGAGGGTTTTCGATTGGGCTAAACTCATGGTTATTCTCGCCTTGAAAAAGGATACATAATAAACACTCACATATACAAAACACCCCCACACACGACACACTTACACACCCACACACATACATACATAAAGACAGAAGGACACTCGATTAATGTAATTCACAAATTCAAGGTACTAATTACCCGATTCTTTCTCCCATCTGCAGCGGCACTGTCGCTTAAAGCATTCCGGGGATATTCGGATCGAGACCCTTGAGCGCGGAGCCAGTGTCTCGGCCAATGCACCGCCCATCTATCGGCCTTTGGGAGCAGGTGCCAGCAACGAATCCCAGTCCCACATCCCGTCGAATCCCAGCAGCATCAACACCAACCTGAAGTCCGGCAACACGAACGCCAGCAGTGCCCAGCTCCTGATGACCACCAAGCAGCTGGAACAACTCCTCCACTCGCCACTCTCCGCCAGTGCCGCGGCCGTGGTGAATGCGGCCAACACCCAGCAGGATCTCCAGGCGGCGGCCGCCTACTGGGCAGCTGCCTGCAAGGCCGCAGTGGCCAGCGGCGGCAACGCAGAGGAGCTGCTGCAGCTGCAGCAGAACGACCAGATCGAGATCACGCGCCTGCCCTCGGCCGCAGAGCAGGGAAGCCACAGCCACAGCCTCAACAACAACAACAACAACAACAACACCAAGAGCAAGCAGCAAAAGTGCCCGGTGTGTCCCTACATCTCGGAGAGCAAGTCGCAGATGAACTACCATGTGTCCCTGCACAAGCCCACGCAGTACGAGTGCCGCCTCTGCACCTTTGTGTGCGCCAAAAAGCAGCACCTGAGCAGCCACATGAGGAGTGTCCACCAGCAGCAGATGGGTGCAGCAGGGGCAGCAGTAACAGGGGGACAGAATTCCAATGCTCCCTCAATGGGTCTGGACTTCAGTGTGGCCCTCCAGTTGGCAGCTGCCGCCAAGCAGGTGCAGCAACTGCCCGCCTCCACGCCGCTGTCCATTGATCTGTCGCAGCTGCAACTGGACGCAGCTGCCTCGGACGCCGAACTTAATCCGCAGCAACTGCCGCCGGAGTACCAGTACAAGCTGATCAGCTACTGCCCCCGGTGTCCAGCCCGCTTCGCCCAGAAGCACAATGACGAGCGCAATGCCAAGCAGGAGCTGGAGCAGCACTTGCTGGCCCACAGCGGCAGCGACCAGGATATGGAGCAGGACCAGAGCTATGTGTGCGCCTACTGTGAGTATCGCACCGCCGAGGAAACCATGCTGCAGCTGCACCGGGCCGTGCACATGTCGCACTACCAGGAGAAGTGCCAGCAGCTGTACAAGAACTGCAAGGAGGATGTCGAGTATCCGGCGCCCAAGTTGCTGCAACTCACCGGTCCCGAGACCATCTGGGTGGTGGACAATGAGCTCAGCCTGCAGCTGCTCCAACAGAGCACCACCGGTGAGGGGGTCAGCTCCTCGACCGGCAGCTACGATAATCAGAATTCCTTGCTCAAGAAGCAGCTGGAATCGGGCGGGGGTCAGGTGGGTGCCATTCCCCGAGAAGCCACCGATGATGATTCACCGCAGAAGGGCACAGAGGAAGCCCCCGAGGAGGATGAGGAGAGACGCAGCACCTCAACGCCTTCGACCAGCGCCTCGGTGGCCACCAGTGACCTGGCGGCCGATGCCAGCAGTGATGCCGGCTCCATGGATATGCCGCAGTCCGCTTCGGCACCCGAACGCTGTCTCCACTGTCCGTTCGAGACCCAGAGCCACGAGGAGCTTCAGCAGCATCTCCAGAAGCATGCCTGCGTCAATCCACCACCGCCAAACGCCCAGAAATGTGCCCACTGTGATTATAGTGCCAAGGAAGAATCCGAAATGGAGGAGCACACGGCCCTGCACTTCAACGCCAGCGAGAAACTGAAGGCCGTGGAGTTCTTCACCTGCTACGACCAGCTGGAGATCAGTGTGGAGCAGGAGCCGGAGGATTCCGGTGAGTCCAAGCAGCAGGCAACCGAGCACAACAACAACCAGGACAACGTGATGAACGCCAATGTGCAGCAGGAGGAGCTGCCCGACCCAAATGCAGAGCAGACAGCTGCCGTCCAGGAAGACGTCGAAGCGGAACCGCCGGCCAAGAAGCCCAGCACCAAGTTGATTCTCTACAAGAACGATGGCAACTTGAGTGTGAAGCCTTCTCCCCTTTCCTCCCAGGAAGAGACCGTCGCCGCCGCGGAGTCGCTGAAGAGCGAGAATATCAGCGATCGCCTGCGCCGCAGGATCCTTCGGGGAAGTGCCAACCATTCAGAGGACTCCCCGGTCCAGGAACGACCCCCAACACCGGACAAAATGATACTGGTCAACGCCAAGACGGGCAAAGTCATTTCCAGAAAGTAGGCCGTCTCCAAAAGGCCGAACGTTTTTTCTAACTTTAATCAAAAACTACGCCTAGGTTTAACTTATTTTTAACTCTAATTTAGTGTTGGTTTTGTTAATATTTTGTTGTTGTTTTCACTTTTTTTTTGGGTATGAGTTTGTGGAGTTTGGTATTCGTTTTTAGGGCACCTTTTAAGGGGTTTTCTATTGTCACTAACACACCCACATACACACACCTAGTTGGACCATGTTCCTGCACTTAAAATCTTCTTTAAGCCCTAAGTTAGTCTTTAGGTTTTCATATAATTTATAGAAGAACACTTCGAATATTTTATAAATGATTTCTTTGCGTAATTAGTTGCAAGAACGGTGCAAAATGTAATTTAAATTAATTGTAGTGTGTAAACGATCAGATTGAGAAAAAACTATATAGTATATAGAATATTGGCTAATTAAGTAATGTGTAACAAGTGAACCTAAAACCCAACACACGAGCAAGAGATCCAAAAGCGTTTCAAAGAAATACATTTGTAGATAAAACTGTAACAAGCTAAAGAAAAATGAAAATTCCAAATTAAATCTTGCTTTTTAATGTTTATTTTGAATGGGAACTGTGATTATTGATAATTGTAAAAAACTAAATAATGAAAGAAGAATCGCGTATATCATGCAATGAATATGGTACTATATACATACTATATATAAATCTATACATATATATATTTACACACAGCTGCTGCTAGAAACACACAATTTAAAAGGCAATTCAAAAATCAACTTAAAAAGAATAGGAAAATTTTTGCAATATTTGCAATATTATTTTTTGAACAAGTGCAGCACACGGTTAAATTTAGTATTTAATTTCTAGCTTTTGTTCTTATCATTATTATTATTACTACTATCTCTATTATTACTTTAATTGTTTTCCAACTTCCAGCAGTTTATCTTTGTAGCACAGTGTAGACGTAAACAACACTGCAAAACAAACAAAATGTTATCATAAACTCTAAGAAACGGAAAAGAACACACATGTGGAATAGCGGGGCCATATATTTAAATAGTTTAAAGCAAACAAAAGAAAGAATATTTAAACAAGAAGCAAATCAAAAACCAAAAGTTAAAGAAGCGAAAAGTGTATACAGAAAAACTTACTTGGGTATAAAAAAAACTGCAAACCGCCTTTGATATGCATATATACATCTTATATCGAAACGATATCTATACACACAATATATTATTATATATTAAAATAGTCTTTAACATTGAACTACAATTAAACTTAAAGCTTAGTGTAAATAACTTAGTTTTGTTTACTACGCACACACAGACACACAATTCACTTACACAGACACCAACACACACACGGCATTAAATTACAAAACAGAGAAAAATGTACAAAAAACAATTGTTAATAAAGAAATCAAATAAAAATGAATACACACAAGTTGCATTTACAATTCAATTCTTTTATTTCCATTTAATATCATATTCAAATTTTTTGATGTGGTTGCGAGCTTTTAAATGAAATTAAATATTTAATTTTTCTCACAATTTAATAACATTATAACTTTATTCAATATGGAAGACTTTTTGTAGTTTGGTTAATTATATTATGAAGTAAAACTTAATAAGTGTGAATAGGCATTCTGTAGTTTCAAATTGAGTCTTTATATACATAGTTCAAGATTTAAATTCAATTTTTTTTTAAGTTACATTAAGCACAGTATTTGAAAAAATGAAACATTTTTGGCTTAAAATACGCGAACACCTTCAATGGTTTTTGATCATAACTTGCCTTAAACTCAACTGATTTCAGTCTGGATGATGGTTACGATGTAACTCCTCTCTCTCAATCTCTCACTCGATCTATCTCAATCTTTATCCATTGATAATCGTGTGTTAAAAAGTGAGTAAATAAGTGTGTTTTTAAGTGTGATAATAACCTCTGCACTGGAAAGGACTTAATCATAGATGAATCTCGGCCAAGATAAGAGGTAACTGAGTGTCCTCAACTTCAGGTAAGTCCGAACCAAAACATTGGCATTGGCAATGCTGTGGCCATGTTTATAAATTTACATATTGAATTTAGGGACTAGATTCTGTGTATGGAATTGGTTATCTGGGGGTTTTGGTTTGGTGGAGGAAGGAGAGGATTTTGTTTGAGTTTGCTGTTGGGTTGGTTAGGAGTTGGATTGGGTTTTCGGGGGGTTTCCAGCTTTATTGGGCCTGATCCGATGGGTTCCCCAAAAGTGTACAAGTGCCATCATATTTCTCCCTGAACAGAACAGGGATCCAACCCTTGCCTAAAAGAGCTCATATAAAATCATCTGAGTTCCTTAGACGTGTACTGGGGGCTGTCCAAAGCAGGCACAGCCGCCAGAACGCCTGCCAATAGCTTAGGGATAATTATTAATCAACGACTATTCATAAAAAAAAGCCGAGCAACGAGAAGAAAGAGAGACACTTTAAAATAATAAAAAAAATTTCGCTGAAGAACTGGATACGGAGCTTAATGAAATTTGAATCAAGTTGGCAGTTTGAAAAAAATCGTTATTGTAATCGTTATTGGCAGCTGTAACATAAAATACGAGATTTTTGTATTTTGCGGTTCATTTTAGCACTTGCTGAACTATATTTTCAATATCACTAAAGCTTTTAATCAATTTTGTTTATAATTCAAGTGGCTTATTGTCTTAAATTTTAAAATAATTCATAATTATCGTTGCACAAATGTAGGTTTGGGTATTTTTCTCTCGGCTGGATGGTATTTTTAAAAGGTTCGGTCACACTGAGTGGAAAGCAACAAAATTTTGAGGAAAGATTACAATTAATTGAAATTGCGATGCATTTAAGCGAAATTAGTCTGTAGCAGTAAACATAAACGAACGATAGCCAACGCGGAGCACCCGGAGCCGCAGCCACATGGATACCAAGTCCAACGATGACTCGGCTGGCAGTGATTCGCTAGACAAATCTATGCAAATAAAGTGTGTGATGGTGGAGACAACGGGCTCCGCTTTGGATGCAGAGCGCGAGGCGCAGGACAACTGCAGCAGGGATTCCACTGCCGAAACGGGGGCACAAGTGGGCAAGGCAAAGGCAGCCAAGGGTGGAGCCGGAACGGGAGCTACAGCTGGCAAGCAGGAGGACCAAAAGACTGACGCTGAGTCTGTGGCGCGGGGTGAGGGCGACAGTCCGGAAAGTAGCCAGTCCCCCGGCGCTCGACCGGCCAGCAACTTGTCGTCCACTGCCTGCACTGCCTTCGAGTCGAAAGTCAAGCAAATCTCACAGAACCTCAAAGAGACCACGCTAGCAGAGACCACCGCAGGCGCAACCTCAGCCTCCACACCAGCAGCAGTATCAGTATCCGCATCCACATCCACATCTGCTTCCAGCAGCAGCAGCCTGCTGGAACCGCAGGCCCTCAACAATTCCTCCACGGACGAGTCCACCTCGTCGTCGTCAGGCCGCGTGAAGAAGGTGCGCTTTCATCCAGACGTTAAAGAAAACGACGGTGGCAATTGGGTGAAGAAGAAGCGACGCGCCGCACAGACCAAACGGGCAGCCTCGTCGTCCGCCGGCGCAAGCTCCGATAGCATGGATCTCGACGGTGAGGCGGAAGATGGCGAGTGTGAAGATGACCAGGAAGAGGAAGAGCCAGAGGAGGAGTTCGATCTAGCCAAGACAATCGCCGAGGCGGAGGACTACCTTAAGCAGCATCCACTAACGTTTGTGCGGCGCATTGAGCAGAATGGCGAGCGGCCGCAAGACGGACTCCTCAGCATCGAGGACATGTCAGATCACAGCAGCGAGTACGAAGAAGAGATGGTGCCGGGGAACCGGGAAGAGGACTTTTACATAAACGTCAAGCCAGAAAACGGCATTGAGCGTGTTCTGGGCAAGGAGACAAAGGCGGGCAAGGCAAGTTTACATTACTTATTTTATTGATCTAGTTGATTTAGTTAATAATCCTTACTCGCAGGTGGAATTTCTTTTGCGCTACGAAAATCAAGGCGGACTTTTTTGGGAATCGGAGGAGTTCATCAAGCGCACGTGTCCCACGCTGCTGAAAGCCTACGAGAAGAATCGCGAGCGCCGTCAACAGCGTTTGGTGAGATACTATTACCATATTTTAATTATCCTTAATTCTGGCTTATAATTATTTTGGCTTTCACAGATGCATCACGTGGCCAAAAGGCAGAGTTTGCGACAGCGATACACGGATTTCTAGTAGCGGCTGCTTAGGTTATAGGCTCTTGATTAGGTTCCATATAATTGTAACGTTTTTGTAAAATGAAGTAAATGATTTTCTTTTGTTGAACAAAAAGGACAAAGCTACGATATTATTTCCTGGTCAGCGAGTTATTATAGAGATAAATAAACATACAGAGTATTATATACTTTCAGAGAACTTGCTCCGTAGTTGGAAATCGGAATAAACATGGTGGTAACATTGTTAAGTTTGACACGCAATTAAATGATATTACAACAGATTTAATTAAAATGATTACATTTACATTAATTGGACTAAAAATCAGATATTATATAGATATATAAAGATCGAGTTCCGCTCAGAGTTTTACAGTTTGTATTTCAATTTAGCTGAATAACAATGAAGGTGCTCGGAGGAATTATTTTCCTAATATTGATTGCCAAGGCTTACGTAAGACTTAAAATTTTATCATTTAACAACAAGTACATTAACTTTCCTGTAAATCTGTCAGATGTCTTTAAAAAGACCATACGAATTGAGACTTATAACTTTAAAATCGAACGGAACATTAATCAATTGTCAACTCCGCATTTTGGGACGTGATCACAGGATAAATGGAACAATAGAGATATTGGAAGATATTGATGATGACCGCTTCACTTTTGCATCCGATAGCTACTTCGACTCCTACGGCAATGGAAACTACAAACTTATGCCGCTGACAATATCAAACGGCAAAGCTTGTCAGATGATCAAATCCTACAATAAGGTGTTTATCCCTACACTGAATTACGGTGTTAATACCAATTTTCCTATAACTCACGTAACAGATCCCATACCAAAAGGAATTTACTATTTCAAAGACATTCTCTTAAAGCCGGATAATTGGCCGCTTATCATGCCGAGAGGTTTTATGAAAATTATTTTATTCTTTTATAAGGATAAAGAGTTCGTTTTTTCAATGGAAGGAGTTGTTCAAATATTAGATCGCACTGCATAAATTCCTTCTGTTTTAAATTCGATGCTGTTTAGGTTATAGGCTCTTGATTAGGTTCCATATTATAGTAACGTTCTTGTAAAATGAAGTAAATGATTTTCTTTTGCTGAACAAAAAGGACAAAGCTACGATTTTATTTCCTGGTCAGCGAGTTATTATAGAGATAAATAAACATACAGAGTATTATATACTTTCAGAGAGCTTGGTCCGTAGTTGGAAATCGGAATAAACATGGTGGTAACATTTTTAAGGAATTAAGTTTGACACGCAATTAAATGATATTACAACAGACTTAATTAAAATGATTACATTTACATTAATTGAACTAAAAATCAGATATTATATAGATATATAAAGATCGAGTACCGCTCAGAGTTTTACAGTTTGTATTTCAATTTAGCTGAATAACAATGAAGGTGCTCGGAGAAATTATTTTCCTAATATTGATTGCCAAGGCTTACGTAAGACTTAAAATTGTATCATTTGACAGCAAGTACATTAACTTTCCTGTAAATCTGTCAGATGTCCTTAAAAAGACCATACAAAGTGAGGCTTATAACTTTGAGAACGAACGGAACATTGATTGATTGTCGGCTCCGCATTTTGGGACGTGATCACAGGATAAATGGAACAGTAGAGATATTGGAAGATATTGATGATGATCGCTTCACATTTGGGTCCGATAGCTACCTCGACTCCTACGGCAATGGAAACTACAAACTTCTGCCGATGTCAATATCAAACGGCAAAGCTTGCCAGATGATCAAAGCCTCCCATAAGTTGTATGTCCCTACACTGAATTACGGTGTTAATACCAATTTTCCTGTAACTCACATAACAGATCCCATACCAAAAGGAATTTACTATTTCAAAGACCTTATCTTCAAGACGGATAATTGGCCGCTTATCATGCCGAGAGGTTTTATGAAAATTATGTTATACTTTTATAAGGATAAACAGTTAGTTTTTTCAATGGAAGTCGTTATTCAAATATTAGATCGCTCTACATAAATTATAAAAAAAAATTCCTTCTGTTTTAAATTCGATGCTAATTAATAAACTATGTAAATGACGGAAAATTTTAATAATTAATATATTAATATTAATACATGTATACAAAATTGTTTGCTGACTAATTTTCTGTGAAATAAATTAAAAATTCGATATTTGAAGTATTTTCTATATTAAAACTCGAAAAATATTTCAAAATCTATGAATAATAATAAAATAAAAAAAATTACAAGCTCCAAAATTTGGGAGTCTAAATCAACTTTTTTTAGATCAAATAAAACTACTGACGTCTATTTTGAACTGATTGATACTTTTTTTTAGTTTCACCTCTTGAATTTCCCTCACTGTCGCCCTTAGTTCCCCTTTGTAAGACGTATGTATATTAAAATACCTCGTGAATTTTTGAACTGCGCAAGGCAAGATTTTTGTTTATATATGTTTTCCTTGAAATCAAGAAAATCAAGCCTAAAATGCTGTAATACAATTATACTGACAACATAGTGGGAACGTTTTATCGTGACGTTAAAAAAAAACATGTTGACAAATAAATCGATGTATCGCATTTTACCAATGTCATCGATAGCAGTAACATCGATGTTTTTGCAGCTCTAACGGACGCAAAACCTAAAAAAAAATTAAATTTAATTTAGAGCTCAGTGCAGACGTGTGCCACATTAGCCGAACTTAGCACTTTGCTAGTTAATTATCAGTCTCAACAGCCGCAGTTGGACGGAGGTAATATAGCCAGTAGGCCCAAGATATCTCTTTTCGAATCAGAACAAAAGAGAAATTTTGCTTGGTCACCAATCGTGTAGGCCCCTTGTCTACGTCTGTTTTGTTTGGCAATTGCAGCACGGAACGGAAAGTGTGGGCAGAGCTTCTGGAGGCCAGGCCCGGCAGTAATATGCAATAGTTCGGGGCCGGAACATAAACAATTTGTTTCGCAGGTGAAAGTCAGCCAGGTAAGTGCACTGCCCCTCTCCGCTCGCCATTCGACTTCGTTCAGTCACCCAACTTACTCACCCTTATGTCCGATTATATACCTCTGCGTTTTTGTGTACTTCCTGCAAAGCGCAGGTAACTCTTCTATTTGGGGAGTGGCGGACAGGAGTCTATTAGCCCGATCGGCTTGCATTATATAAGGTTCATACCTCCGAGTCGCATGTGTGTTATGATATTGTTTACTGCACTTGACTGGGCCCATCCGCGCATCCCAATAGCATCCCCCATTTCTTCTTCTCTGCTTCTATAAATAGTTGCAGCAGTGCATTTTGTCTGCCGCTGTCAACCTCGGACGGTGTGCGTCTGTCTGCCTTTTTGCGGCAGGTCAGTTGTCCTGCCCTTGCCACATGCCCACATGTAGTGCGTAGTTCACGACAAAGAGATGGATTTCATCGAGATTCTGGCTCTGATCTGGCGGCGGAGGCGGCATTGTCTTGTCTTGAACTTGACGTTGACCGCTGGACTTTGTTGTTTATTTGTTGGCTGCGCGCGTGCCGCTCTTGGCACTCTCTCTTCTCTCTCTCTCTTTTGTTTGGTTCATTAACCCACATCATCACCGCCGCTTGGCTGGTTCGCAGGAGGAAAACTACGCAACAAACAAACAACAACAGAGAGAGGAAAAGCCATTTTGTAGCAACTGCGTAGTGCTTCCCAACGGATCAACAGAGCAATGCCGGAAGAAGAGCCGCCACAGAAGCCCATGGAGGAAGAGGAGGAGGAGGAAGATCAGGATCAGGGAGAGGATGAACAGCCACAGCTAGCTCAGGGCTTACAACAAGAGCAGGAAGAGGAGCTGCAGGCGCAGGACACATCATCAGAGCAGACAGCGGAGCCTGTTGTCGTAGCCACCGAATTAACAGCCGAGGAGGCAAGTATTTCTTTATTTACTTTACCCAAATTGTTCTAGAAACCTTTCCAAATCTCTTAGATGCGAGCCCGCCGCCTCCGCACCTTGGCCGCCCGCAGTGGCCTGCAGACGCCACTGGCCCCCCTCACTCCCAGTCCGGAAAAGACGCCACGCAAGCAGACCAATGTCTCGGGAGAGTCTCGCCTGGTCCGAGAGGCCACACCAAGCGACAAGGAGGTTGCCTCCCTGCCGACACCAAAGCCAGCTCCCGTCTCCGTCTGGCCGGAGCTTGGTTGCAAGCCGGACATGGATGTGGAAATGAAGTCAGTCGCCTCCACGCCAGTGCAGGACGTTGAAATGACGCCGGCTCTCAGCCTGCCCGCTGCCAACGAGAGCACAAAACGCAGTGTGCTGCAAAACAGCAAAATATCTCCGGGGAATCCCGAAGTTGCCATGGATACGGTGGGCAGTCCGCCCAAGAACGTGGACGAACAAAACGAACAGTTGCTCTCCCGCCTGCTGAACGCCACCTGGAATGAGTTCGGCACCGGTTCCATCATCTGCGCGCAAAGCGCTAGCTTCCTGGAGCAGCAGCCCAGCCGGAGGTTCGACTTTGAGTGCATCGTGTCCAATGTGCTGATGGAGGCGTCTCTTAAGATTTACAACGATGAGCTGAACGAGGGAGAGGGCGACTCGGTTCTGGCTGAAGACAAGGAGTTCTCATCTGCCAAAAAGATCAAATCCGATGACACAGAAGTTCAGGAAATTATGGCAAACGCGGTGGCACAAACGGTGCCTAGCGAAGAGGCAGTAGCTGGCGGAGCATCGGGACCATTGGAGGCAACCAGCAGCGAGCCCGGAATAGCCTGCATGACGCCCTCCGTACTCAGCATAGTGACCACAACCAAGCACAATGTGCTGCTCTATCTCATCCGCTGCTATCAGAACTATCAGACGGAGTGCAACCGCAAGATGGCTCACAACCAGGCAGTCTTGCAACTTGCCTTTGAGCACGTGATGCGGATGACGGTGCTGGTGCTGACCGATCGCATCCACCAGAATCTGAACGGGCACATGGACCAGTCGGCTCTGCTCGAGCTGATGTACATGGAGAAGGTGAGCGAGTCCTTCCTCATCGATTTGATAGCACACTCGCACCCTGATGGCGACACCTTCGACGCCATTTTCGGGCAGGTGTTGCGCGGGCTCTTTGCCGGCATGCAGCGGAACATTTGCACCTCCAAGATCAACGTGCAGCAGATCGAATGGTTGGCCAAGCTGGTCGTGATCAAGGTGGGCTCCGTCAGACCAATTGCCGATCTCGTGGCCCGGCAGCCCAATTTCCTGCCACCCATCTGCACAAAGATCTCGGGACGGGAAATCGTCAAGTGCAGCTTCCTGGGACCCTTTCTCTCCGTCTCCCTGTTCGCCGAGGAGAACGTCAAGTTTGCCGAGTTCAGTACGAAGAACAAGCTAGAGGATGCGGCCAGTTCGCGGCTGCGTTGGGAACTGCATTCGATGCGTACCCACATGCACGTAGTGTTCCACTCGCTGTGCGTGAATGCCAGCAGCCGTTCCAAGACGATGGAGTATATTTCCAAGATCCTGCGCCACAACGACCGGCGCGTCCAGTTCGCCAGCGACGAGAAGCTGCTGGCCCGCGACGGCTTCGTGATCAACCTAATGAGCGTGCTCCAGCAGCTGGCGGTGAAGATAAAGCTAGATCGCATCGATCCGAACTTTCACTATCACAAAAATTCGCTGGTTAACATCGAGCAGGACACGAAGATTCGGTACAACGAGGAGGAGTATCGCAATTTCCTGGCCCGTGACTTCAGCCAGCCGGTGGAAAATGCAAACTTCCAAACGCAGTGCTGGTTCCTCACCCTGCAGGCCCACCATCTGGGCTATTTGCCCGCCATCCAACGCTACCGTCAGAAGGTGCGTGCCATCAAGGAGCTGCAGAAGCTCATCGACGAGCTGGACCGCACCAAGCCCCACTGGGTCAACTCCCGCTATGCCAACCGCAACATCCAGTTCAAGGAGCGCTGGGAGAAGCAGCTGCGTAAGCTCAATCGGTGAGTATAGTGACCTAATACTTTTATAGAACCTCTAATACAATCCCTCTCCAGTTCCAAGACCTGCAGCGAGATCACCCTCCTCGATCCCGCCCTGCTCCAGCGCTGCACGGAGTTCTATTCGACAGTCTGCGAATTCATGCTCTACCAGTTTGAGGGGCGTCCCATTGAGGGACCTTTCATCTCAAAGATGCCTGTGCAACAGCTGAAACCCACGGATGCATTTTCAGCACTGCCCGAATGGTATATCGACGACATCGCAGAGTTCATTCTTTTCACCATGCAGCATGCCAACGTGGACATACGCCAGGGCATCGACCACTCGATCATCACCTGGCTGCTGACCTGTGTCTGCGCCTCGCACCTCATCAAGAATCCCTATGTGACTGCCAAGCTGGTCGAGGTGATGTTCGTGTTCTCCCTGAAGCCAGCCAACTCGGTGAACACAGCGGTGAGTAGGAACTTTATTTAAGTTATGTTGTTTACTAAAGTTTTTACTGTGCAGATGTGGAACCACGAACTGGCCCAAAACGCCCTGGTCAGCGCCCTAATGAGATTCTATGTCGACGTAGAGACAACGGGCCAAAGCACTGAGTTTTACGATAAGTTTACCATAAGGTAAGCAGGCCAACAGCCTCTGATGAACTTTAGCTTGTTGTTAAGTGCTTTCCTTAAAGTCATAATGAGTTACTGCTGAGAGATAAATGTATAATTCACTTGATACTTTTGCGATAAATGCGCATTCTGTTTGATATATCGGATTAATATAATCCAAAAAATAGGCATTCTGTAGATATTCATCCCTAATTTGTTCCTGTTTTCTCTCTCTCGTAACACAGATACCATATTAGCCATCTGTTCAAATCCATGTGGGAGAATCCCATCCATCGGCAGGCCGTTATCTGTGAGTCACGTGTGGGCAATCAGTTTGTTAAGTTTGTCAACATGCTGATGAACGACACGACATTCTTGCTGGACGAGTGCTTGGAGAATCTGAAGCGCATCCACCAGACCCAGCAGCTGCTCTCGGACAAGGCGAACCTGAGCAAGATGAGCGTGGATCAGCAGCAGAGCCGGTTGACCCAGCTGGCAACGGACGAGCGCCAGTGCCGCTCCTACTTGACCCTGGCTCGCGAGACAGTCGATCTCTTTCACTATCTGACGGTCAGTGGCCCCTAACCCATTATACAATTTATAATATATATTTTCTGTTTACTTTAGAGCGACATTAAGGAGCCGTTCATGCGTGCCGAGCTAGTGGATCGCCTCAGCTCCATGCTGAACTTTAATTTGAAGCAACTGGCCGGGCCCAAGTGCAATGACCTAAAGGTCAAGAACCCGGCCAAGTACGGCTGGGAGCCGCGCAGCCTCCTGGCCCAGATCTTCGACATTTATCTGCACTTGGACTGTGATAGATTCGCTCAGGCCCTGGCCGCCGACGAGCGCTCCTTTAACGTGGAAATTTGCAATGAGGCAGCGTCGAGGATCAAGCGCCTGGCCATCCGATCGGCGGTGGAGGTGGAACGATTCAAGGCTCTCACCCAGCGAGCCCACGAAATCTTCAGTAAGGATTTTGGTTTTGTTATACCAGCATATTCTATTAAAATATATTTATGTTGCAGTAACCAACCAACAGACTGAAGATGAATGCGCCGACGCGCCAGACGAGTTCAAGGATCCACTGATGGACACCCTCATGTCCGATCCCGTTGTGCTGCCCTCCGGCACGGTGATGGACCGTGCGATCATCACACGCCATCTGCTCAACAGCTGCACTGACCCCTTCAACCGTCAGCCGCTCACTGAGGACATGCTGGTGCCGAACATTGAGCTGAAGCAGCGCATCGACGCCTGGCGCCGGGAACAGCGCGGCAAGCGCAACAACAGCTAAGCCTGGCCCCTGCCGCTTTCCCTCCCCCCTTATAGCTACGTCTAGGACTAGTTTAATGTGCAGTTTTAGTGTCTACCTATATTCTACATCTATATATACATAAATATTTGTTCTAAAGGATTTAGTTAGTATTTGTGGCGCGCCCAGCTCACGGGCATGCTGCAAGTACCAGTAATCATAAATTGCTGCTCCTCCCCATAGGAGACCGTTTGGATGTTTGAGATAAATTTTGAAAAATTTGCTATGTTTCGTTTCATTTTGTAAAAATCATCATAATATCGCGATTAGTTTGTTCAACCAAAAAAAGATTTACGGGTTTTTTGGTGATTTAAAAAACAACAAAATTGAATTTATTTGCAATCGAATTCACAAATAAAAATAATGAATAAAGCGGTTACGGCTTAGTTTATTATGGAGGTTACCAAGATGGGCGCTTAAGAGATCCCGCAGGAATAATTTCGCTGTGAGGAAATGGAAAATGAGACAGAAAGGTAACTTCGCGAACACTAAATTTGTATGTCCGTTAATTTTGCTATTTATTCCTCATTTAAAAACGATATTAACTAAACCAAAAATGCGTTAATTTGTAGACCTAAAATTATTACATTTATGGATCGATATTTTTATACGATTTTTTGTTTGAAAATCTGTGTTTTTCAAATATTATAACTAAGCCAAAAATGCATTCTTTTTCATTCGGAAAATTTGCAGTTTAAAATTTGTAATAATTAATATTTTTTTTTGCCATTTTTACACAATTTAAAGGGGTTACCCCTATAAAATTTTGAAAAGGATTGGTAACTTTTTTTTCTTTCGAACATTGCTAGATCGACATGGCTGTTGATGCTGATCAAGAATATATATATATCGGAATTTCCGACTCGGAAATGATTCCTTCAATTCCTAGTAAGCGTATCTCTAATATTAAATCCCCAGCTTGGCCTTAAACAAAATTTTTGTTTTTATTTTTACAAAATTGGAATTTATTTTCAATTTGTATTCACAAATAAAAAGATAATAAAGCGTATGTCTAACATAAATTATACAAATATTATATACCTAAAACGCCTCTTTGCGTTCGCGTTCATCCCCGAATCCTCTCCAGTCCGGGGATGGGTGCTCTCAATTCAGTTATGGTAGTATAGTAGAAGTAGTGTATGTAATCTCGCTCAGTCAGGGTCGAATCCATCGATTGATTTACCAGAACGGACACCAGCCAATGTAGCACTGGCAGAGGTTCTCGTTGTTGGTCGCCTGCCTGATGAGCAGCTCCACCTGCTGCTGCTCGTTGACGCCCTTCTGGGTCTGGAAATCGTTGCCGGTGAGCTTGCACTTGACCCGCTTGATCACCTGGCTGGCCTTGCTGTTCGTTTCGTCGGCCACGTTGTTGTGCAGGCCACCCTGCTGTAGCTGCGGATCGTAGGGCTTTGACTTGGCCATGGGCAGCGAATCCTCCACCGAATTGCTAAGGCTATCCTGCAAGCCGGATCCGCCGCCACCACCTCTTCCGCCCGGCGCTGCATTCCCGGCCGCCGCATCGTTGCCCTTCTTGTCCACGTCCAACAGGCGCCAGTTGAGCAACGGATCGTAGACAAAGGCCTCCAGCACGGCCATCAGGGAGTCCTTGTTGCGACGTAGCACCAGAATTACACTCTCGCAGGTGCGACGGTAGGTGCCCTCGATGCCGGTGACCTCCATGGCCTTGATCAACATCCGGGTGAGTCGGAAGGGGATCTTCTCCGGGAATTTCTCGCGGGTCATGGCCACCTCAAAGCAGTCGCCGAAGTCAATGTGCAGGATCTTGCCGCTCATCCTGTCCAGCATAAGGTTTGACGGATGTCGATCGCCCAGACCAAGGATGTAGCCCACCATCGACATGACGGCCAGGGAGCGGGTGTAGTTATTCCGTCGCTCGAACCACAGCTCCGAGGACGGCGACTTCAGCCAGAGCAACTTGGCCAGGTCATCGCCCTGCGTCTGACCCAGCGCGTACTCGAACACCTCTACCTTTTGCATGAGCGTGAGGTGATCGTAGTCCGGGGCAAAGTTCAACATGGTGCGATGCTCCTGGTTCAGCGGCACCTTCTTCTTGTCCCGGTAGTCCCGGATGAGCGTGTGCAACGTGTCACAGTGCGGCACCCATCCGATGAGACCCGAGTTGGTGCTGAGCGGGATGACTGCGTACCGCTGGATGGCCAGGTTCCGACGGAAAGTGTCAGGGTCGTCCAGGAGAAGGGTGTTTACCAGCGAGAACAGCTGCATCACCCGCTCATCCTGACGCAGATCCTCGTGGCCCTTGAGCAGGTACATATAGTCCTTGCCGTTGGAGCCGCTGATGCAGAGCTTGCGAGGCCGCTGCTTGGAGGTGATCACCTGCAGGTTCGTCTTGATGTGACTTATCCGTATCAGTTCCTGGCCCGGATTGTACGACCCCGGAACGGCCAGCTCCAGGTCCTTGCAGGTCATCAGCTTGGGCGAGACATACGGCAGCTCCAGCGAGGTCAGCTGCGGCAGCTGGCGCGAGATCTTCTGGAAGACATGATAGTAGATGTCCCAGGCCCGATCCAGGTCCATCACGACGGCCGAGGTCTTGTAGCGCTGCGACCACTCGTAGGCCTCGGTCAGCTCGCGTCCGTAGGCCTGCGAAAAGGAGGTCTCCTTGAGCGTCTGCGGTCCCCTGTCCAGCATGGCGTGCAGCGGCTCCAGGATCTCGAACATGCCCTTGACATTGCGGTCGCCGAAGTAGAGGCGAGAGGCCTCCTCCAGGCCCTCGTGCCACTGTTCGTGCCACAGAATGGCCACGCGGATGAGCTCCTCGCTGCACATGACCGCCTGCTCCACCAAGGTGGGCGAGTGCTTTCGCATCGAGTCCAGGATCTTGAAGGCAGCATTCCGTCGCGCCAAAGAAGCCGACTTGGAGGCCACTGTCAGGGGGTAGACGAGGGCCTGTGGATGGTTCTTGCCAATGTCCATGAGCAGCTGGTGGATTAGCTGCCCCACCAGCTGGCGGTGGGTGTCGATGCGGGCAATCAGCTGCGGAATGACCTGCAGCCACGTGTTGATCTCGATCAGCTTCATGCCGGAGAGCAGGGCCTCGTACACCTCCGCATGGTTGCCGTAGTCGAACCAGAGGGTCAGGAGGCGCAGCGTGTCCTGCAGCGAGTTGCCCTTGATGAGGCTGATCGATCGGAAGAAGCCCTGCACAGCCGGCACTGCGTACTGCTGGATTATCATCAGGTCGCTGTCCAGGCCCAGGCTCATCATGCCCATGCCCATGCCCAGGCTGGCGGCGCCCTGCGGCTGCTGCTTGTCCAGCGCCGTCTTCTGGGCCTGCACCACCTTGAAGTTCATGTAGGCCCACAGGTGCCAGGCCTTGTACCAGTTCGGATCGTAGCTGGTGGCCTTCTCGAAGCACTCCAGAGCCCCGGGTATCGCCTCTGGCCCCAGCTGGTCCTGCAGCTTGTTTTGCCAGGTCGCCAGCCGCAAGTAGCAGCGCGCCATCAGTCGCTGATCCTGCTGCTTCAGTGCCTCCGGCGGCAGGCAGCTCAGCTCCTGGCTGTAGGTGTTGACGAAGTGCCGCAGCTGGTCGTAGGCCTCCGGCAGCTCATTGTTGGCCGCCAGGAACTTGGTGTATGCGTATGTTACCTGGGGCTGATTGCACGGCAGCGGCTGGGGGGGATTCTGCTTCGGATCGGTGCCCAGCAGCATCACGAGCGTCTTGTGGGACAGGTGCAGGGAGCCGCTCTTCCGGCACAGGCTCGCGTACTTCAGCCATGTGTGAATGTCGTCGTGCGGCTTCACCACCAGCGAGTGCACCTGGATGATCCTACGCCAGTCCTCCACCAGGCGTTGTCCCCCTTGCAATCGCTTCCACCACATGGTCTTCAGGGGCTCCCTTCGCTCGGGTATCAGCTTGTATTGGATGACTTCCTCTAACTCCGCCAGCATTTGCACACAGACCATGGCTCCGTAGGCTCTTTCGTAGGATTCGCCCGCCATGGACGTGAGTTCCGTGTCCAGGAGATCTCTCGTCTCGTCTATTAGACGCTGGGCAGTCTCAAAGTCGTCGTGATGCACGGCCAGCACTGCCCGGTAGAAGCTACCGTCCTGGGTGTCCTCCGGTATGCATCTCACATACTCTCGCATGGCCTCCCAGTCCTGGAGGCCCCAGGCAGCCACGGCAGCCCCGCGACTCGCTCTCGCCCTGGCCTCCGCACTGAATGTCTCCCACTCGTTCTTGGTCACATTGCTTAGCTCCGACCAGTCGCCGAGCGCCTCCAGGCACCGCATGTGACCGAGGCGTGCCTCCAGATCCGAGGAATCCGCCTTCAGATTCTTTTCGTAGTGCTCCAAGGCTTGGTCCCAGTTGTGAAGCTTCTCGTACCACCTGCCCTGGACATTCAGCTCGTTGGCCGCTTTGCGGTAGGCGGTGAGGAGACCCTCGGCCGCCTCCCGCTGCTGCAGCTTGTTGTTGATCAGGATCAGGGACTCGAATACCTGTGGATCTTCGCGCAGCAGGAACTCCTCTTCCTTGTAGCGCAGCGCCTTGGCATACGCTCGACATGCCATGGCCCGAGTGCCCAGCAGATTCGTCTCAATGGGTATGGGGTCACGGTCGCAATGCTCCATAAACTCGGCCAGGTTGAGGATAGTCTGCGTGATCTCTGGCATGTCGGTGACTTGCAGGGCTTGGATTAGGGACTGGGTTAGCTCGGACTTCAGATCCGGCGACAGTTCCGTCCAGCAGGAGATGAAGGCGGCGTTGAAGAGGTCGCGAAGCAGCGTGTCGTATTCCTGGGCCAGCGAGCGACAGGCGCGCAGGGCGTGCGAGGGGGACTCCTTGAGCAGGCCAATCGACAAGCGCTTCAGCCACTCCACCCAGTCGTCCTTGGACACGCGGCGCGTCACCTGCCACGAGGTGCGCAGCTCATTGGTCCTCACCTGCAGATTATTGATATTGCTATTCCTGTCCGTCACAAAGGGCTCATAGTTCTTGATCTTGGCCTTATTTAACTCCCCCGCCCCGGAGGCTTCCGCCAGCGTGCTGTTGGACTTGATGGTTCCAAGCAGCTTCTCATACTCCGCGTCGGCGATGCGGTGCTTGGCCAGGGTGCGTTGCACCATGGGCACGAACACCAGATACTTCTTGCCCAGCTGCTTGACCAGCGAGCGGAGCGTGAGCATGGCCTGGTCCCGTAGCTCCGGTTCAGCGTCCAGCACTCGGACCAGCGGATGAATGATGCGCGAGGAGAAGTCGGTGAAGTCCAGCTGGCAGGCCAGATTGTTAATCGTCTCCAGGGCCGCCATGGACACCTGCTGGGGCACGTAGTGGGAGTCGAAGAGCTTCACGATGGGCGGCACAATCAGCGGCAGGTAGTAGCCCAGGGTGCTGCCGAACTTCTGGAGAGCCTGGAGCAGTCTCCTGGTAACCATTCTGTCCTTGGAGTTATCGTGCTGCAGCACACGCAGGATCTGCGGGATCAGCTCGGCCAAATAGTCCCTGAACTCGCAGCCCAGGGCCACCGCGATCTGCTCAATCAGATTGATCAGAGTGTTCTGCAGCGGCGTATTGATTGTCCAGAACTCCTTGATCAGCTTGAAGATGTCGCCCATGTAGCTAATGATGTGCAGCTTGACGAAGGCCACCAGAATGGCCAATTGCTGGAACAGGAACTCCCTTAAATTGTTATCCGCCGTGCGCACATTGTCGAGCAAGTTGGGCAGCACCTGGGCCAGGTAGGGGACACACTTGATGCCCAGGCTCTGGAAGATGTAGGTCACTGCCTGCACCACACTCGTGTGCAGGGTGCTGAGCGTGGGATCCCGCAGGATCCGCATCAAAGCGGCTATGGCCACCGCCGGGTAATATTCATCCAAGGCGTTGCCCATATTCACCAGCAGTTCTGCCGTGGAGATGTCCTGGCTCTCGTCCACCTTGCCATCGGAATACGCAATCAGAACATTGTCCTTTTGGCTGTCGATTAGGCCCTTGTTCATTTTGTGCTTGTAAGGATCCATGGCTCCCAGTAAACCAAGAACACGGATCGTCTCCCTTCGAATGGATCGGCGTTGCTCCGTTTTTAGGAAGTTGATGAGGATGTCGATGAGCACGGGGTACTTGTGATAGGGGCTCACAACCCTTCCCGTGGCACTGATCAGCTGTCCCAAGGTCCACAGGGCAACGCCGCGCTTATCCGGACTGCCGGCATCGCCGAGCATCTCGAGGAGAATGGAGAGCAGATCGTCGGCCCACAGCTCCATTTCGTTGGAGCCACCATTCACCTCCGCCAAATCACCAATGGTGCGCAGCACGTTCAGAATAACGCCCGGATTCGACTCCGGCTCGTGCAACTTGGGCACCAGAGCCTTGAGGATCGGATTCATGTAGGAGGATATCAGCCTGGGCGTGCTTATGACAAGATGGTCCAGCATCCTAGCACTCTGCTCCTTATTTCTGCTCATGCCCGAGTACTTGAGGTCTGTTAGCAGCTCAATCATTGTCGTCCGGAGCTTGGGCATCACATAGGCCGGGTTCATGGAGGACAGTCTTCCGATGGTGACCATTGCCAGTTCACGGATCTCGAAGATCTCATCGTGCAGCGTGATGAACAGCGAGTTGAGTGACTCGGGCTGTGCCAGTTTTGCGTCGAATGTCTCGTCAAGCGAACGGAGGATTCGGATTCGCACATTGCAGTCCATGTCCGTGATGGCCACCATCAACAGGCGCTCGATCACATGCGAGACGGTGTCGCTGAGCGTCTTGGAGTTCTCCATGCTCTCTGAGGATTGGACTGCCAGCTTGAGGAGCCGCGTGCAGGTTTGGACTGCTTCCAGGCGAATCTCCTGCTGTTCGTGGATGATAAAGTAGTCGGCGCAGCTATGGAAGAAAATGTTCATTAAAAATATAAAGACAAAGCATAATCCGAAGGACCTACCGCTGTACAAAGTCCAGCATATTCTGCTCCTCAAAGTTGAAGGTGCCTAGGGTCTTGAGGGCCAGAACTGTGGTAGCTCCATCGGCATTCTGCATGATCAGCGAGCCATCGATGGCGATCAAAGGAACGGCAGAGTACGGAATAGCCGCCGGCTTGTTCATCAGCACTTGGGATAGGACACCGATCAGTCCTTCCGTGATGGCCGACTTCAGTTGCGGCACATTCTCGGAGAGCTCTCGCAGGCAAACCGTCAGCGCCGGCGAAAGGCCCGTGTAGAACATCTGCTCCAGAATCTCCTTCACATCTTCGCTGATCTCAGACTTGACTGCATGTGCGAGGAGCGTGATACAGGCAAACACAGCCGGATCAACGGGCACCTTCCTTTTACTAGTCAAATCCTTGGCTGGCAGGGCGAGCTTCACGCTGCTCATGATCCCCGATAGATTTTCCTGTATCGCACTCTGGACGGCCACCGCCATATAGCCGATGGTTACGTAGGCCACCGCACGATCCTTCTCCTTGCCGCGCAGGATGAGCATTAAATGGGATATGCATGTCGGGAGGTATTTCTCCACGAATACCTCGCGGTTAAAGGCAGCCAGTCGGGGCAGGATCTGCAGCAGGGCCTGCTGCACATACGGCGACTTGGAAGATCGCTGTTCCAGCACATTGTCGCAAATGGTGGTGTAGTGCTCCTGCAGGATCTCGTGAGCGTAGGCGGACTCCAGGACGTTGTGCTGTGGAAATAAATATTAATATAAGTATATAATTATGAATAGACTACAATTGTAAGTTCACATAATTAAAAAAAAAACAAGTAAGAAAGCTACAGTCGTTCGTGAACGACTGTTATATACCATGTACGAAAATATATCGCCGCTTTTGCCTATTGCGACTTTTGCCTATTAGAGAAATGTAAACAAACTCGCTCTTTCTTTATGGTAATATTTGCGGCTGCAAAACGTTTTTATTGATTTGCGGGGGAGTGGGAGGGAAATTTTTAAATCTGAAACAAACTTGATCTGCTTGCAAAACATTCCGACCTACATACCGAATTTGGTGACTCTAGCTCTTATAGTTGCTGAGATCTAGGCGTTTACACAGACGGACAGACGGACAGACAGACATGGCTAGATCGACTTGGCTGTTGATGCTGATCAAGAATATATATACTTTATGGGGTCGGAAATGCTTCCTTCTGCCTGTTACATACATTTGCACGAAATTAATATACCTTTGTACCTACGGTACATGGTATAAAAATTAATAAAAATAAATACATTATCGCTTGTGGGAATTATGGATCGTTAGACTCACGCTCGCGAACTTCGCCACGCCATTATGCTGCTCCCCCTCGCTCATGTGCGACTGGCTGCTGCCGAGCCGCTCGATGAATGGCACCTTCAGCCGCGGCACCAGTGTGTTTAGCTGGGAGCCCATGCCCAGGGAGCTGCTAGCCTCGAGGAACTTGTTGTACTGGGTCTTGGGAAAAAGCGTTTTTAGAGCCGTATAGCGGCGCTCCCAGGTGGCGTTTGCGCTGCGAAAAAGCTCATTAAAGACAATAAGGCCGCCATGGATGCGATCGTCACGGGTCACGCCCTTCTGTTCCTTTCCGACGGCTAAATCCGCACTGAAGCTTCCACTGGCTTCATCGTAGCAGATCTTGTACCACTGCGGCTCACTCGACTGCTTGGTGCTCTCGCGCTGGGCAGTGACAATTAAGGCCGCTCTCAAAGCTTCTCCTGCGGACTCCCGAATGGCCGGTTTTGGATCGAAGATTGCATTGAATACGACCTCGAAGAAGGTGAGGATGTGCTGGTAAAAGTACGTGGGCAAGGCAATGGCCAGCTCGCGAAGAATAAAGACAGCGGCGTGGCGACGGTACTGGAAAATTAAATAAAATATATTCATAAATTAAATATGTTTATCCATGAACTGTTCGAGACCCTTTACCCACCTCTTGTCTCTCGCCTCCGAGCACCTCAAAGGCCTTCTTGATGTCAAAGTCAAAGGAGTCGGCTCCCTTGGAGGTCGGCATATTGGCCAGTTTGACTAGGGAGCGGGCGGCTATCTCCATTACGGATACATCGTTAATCAGCAGTAGGTCTCGCAGGCGATTCAAGTAGGGCGAAATGCCCTTCCTGGCTGTCAGACTGCCCTCGCAGTTGATGAGGCACTCTGAAAATGAAAAAAACTCCCTTAGTCTTGATCTGCACTACCGGCTTCTTCCATCAAGGACTCACTCATGGCAAGGGCGCCGCCCTTCTTCTCGTTGATATCTGCCGCATTTACCATCGTGAAGATGTGGTGATCGAACTCATCAAAAAACTGCGCCAGCTCCTCCTGGGACATCTCACGCAGCTCCGTCTTCACGTAGAAGAGCAGATCCTGGGTGGCCTTGTTCTGGACATTCCGGTTGCGGGACTTGAGCCCGTTCACGAACTGCTGCACCACCGACGACGTCGACATGGCGGCGCCGCAGTATTTATCCACTCGTCGCAACTAATTAGAGGGTATGTCTCAGTTGCATCAAGGGGGGCAAAGGAGCTGGCAAGACCGAAGCAGGTGCATTGATGTCTGCGATGTCTGGACTTTGGAGGTTATCTTTTCGGTTGCCCGGTGGGCTGCACGCACGTTACACTGGGCGGCCGAAAGGCTCTCTCATAATGACACCTGCGCCGAAACACTACCACATAGATGCACTTCGTTTGCTTGGTTTAATTACGGATTAATATAGTTTTTGTGGAAATTACAGCCGAATAAAATAAAATCAGTGTGACCGTTCGCGGCCAACTCCGAATTACCTGAGGAACGGTTGTTTGGAATTGCCGCCTTTCGTTTATCGAGAGTGAGCAGTTATCGATATCGATAAGTGATTATCCTTCTGAATAAAATTGAATCAGGATATAAAATTATAAAAGCACTTCATAGTTAAAAATTTCATACAAAATTAAGCTAAAAAATTTTAAAATTAAAATATAAGCTTTAAAAATAAAACTCTGAGATTTCGCTTTATGAATGAAGAATTATCCTTCAGGATTTTCGCCACAAAATATATTTTGATAAAATTTTGATAAAATATTCTGTTTATAAAAATAAACATTTGAATATAAAAGTGCTTTTAAAAACTACTACCCAAACTTAATTCCCCATTAATGTCTGAGTTTTCCAATAAAAAATCGTGAAGGATATCTTATAAATTAGGATGAGATAATTATAAAATAAAATTTTTTAACCTATAACACAAGGTAAATAACATGGGTTTCGAATAAAACATAAAATGATTCCCCAAAAACTCAAATATTATAGCAGTTTGGAAAACAGCATTTCGAAGAAGGATTTTCTACAGGGAGGAAAACTCTCAGCTTGTTTTCACTTACACCATCTGGTCGCACTGAAACCAAAAAGCAAGAGAATTTTCATAAGAGCTGCTGAAACAAATGTGAGCATATTTAATTTTAGGGCAGCCAAAAAAAGATTAATTACCGCACAGGGTGAGCAGGACCCAGTAACTATGCTTCAGAATAAAGTGAAAGTGTGAAATCCCTGCTTGTGCTGCGGGAAATAGTGAAAATTTAGCTCGCTAACCATGGCATGCGTGAAAATTGTATTGGAAAATCGATGCTGGGCTGCGGGGGTGTGAAGCTTTTCACTGGGGGCTGCTGCTGCTGCACAGCAGCGCCATCTACGATTTTCCTGCTCAGCACACTCGTGAAACTCTCTCTCTTTCGGGGGCATGGAAAATGTGTTTTTGTTTATTGGTAAATCGAAATCTGATTTAAAATTGCTCTGTGTCCGCAGCGATCGCGCGTTTTGACCGTTACCGAAGCAGAAGAAGAAGAGAAGCAACCGCGACCATGTCCAACTTGAGAAAATTCAAAGACGAGGAGCGCGAGTCGGAGTATGGCCGTGTTTATGCGGTCTCTGGCCCAGGTAGGCGACGTCACCAGCGTCCTTCACTCTCTGACCCCGTGGATCGGTCTAATCCGGATTTCTCTGCCGCTCTCCCCTTTTCCAGTGGTCACGGCTGAGGCCATGTCCGGATCTGCTATGTACGAGTTGGTCCGCGTCGGCTACTACGAGCTGGTGGGCGAGATCATTCGTCTGGAGGGCGACATGGCCACCATCCAGGTGTACGAGGAGACCTCCGGCGTAACCGTGGGCGATCCCGTCCTGCGTACCGGCAAGCCGCTCTCCGTGGAGCTCGGTCCGGGAATCATGGGCAGCATCTTTGACGGCATCCAGCGTCCGCTTAAGGACATTGGTGTGATGACCAACTCCATCTATATACCGAAGGGCGTGAACACACCGGCTCTGTCCCGCTCCGAGATGTGGGAATTCAATCCGTTGAATGTCCGTGTGGGCTCGCACATAACTGGAGGCGACCTGTACGGCGTGGTGCACGAGAACACGCTGGTGAAACAGCGCATGATTGTGGCGCCGAGGGCCAAGGGAACCGTAAGATACATTGCCCCGGCGGGCAACTACAACCTGGAGGATATTGTCCTGGAGACGGAGTTTGACGGCGAGATCACCAAGCACACTATGCTGCAGGTGTGGCCTGTTAGGCAGCCACGTCCCTGTACCGAAAAGCTGCCCGCCAACCATCCGCTCTTCACTGGCCAACGCGTCCTCGACTCGCTCTTCCCCTGCGTCCAGGGCGGCACCACTGCCATCCCCGGTGCCTTTGGTTGCGGCAAGACTGTAATCTCACAGGTGAGTGTTGGTAAATGTAGTTTAATAAGTAAATGTTGCATTTCTCAAGGCCCCAAATACTGTGCTTGCTAATAAGCATTAACAAAAGCTACTATATGATATAGTGGTCCGATTTGAATAAAATTAAAACCAAAATTCTAAAATAATACAAAATGGCCATATCTCAATTTTTATTTAAATATCGTAAAAATTGGCTAAGTTATAATTTTTTTCATTAAAATGTACCGATCTATATAATATAGCTATATGATATATATATTTTATAGGGTCGGAAATGTCGCCTTCACTGCGTTTCAAACTTCTGACTAAAATTATAATACCCTGCAAGGGTATAAAAAGTACTAGTGCTAGACCAAATCTTGAGTTGAGCAGGAAAATCTGGGAAATATTGCCTTGTTGAGACGCTGACTTGTTATTTATAAGCTGCTGATAAGCGATGTTATTGAAATCAAAAATATTGGCCCCTTAGTAATCAATTCTGAGTCTGAGCTTTTTTAATTATGATATTTGTTTATTACTTCTTGGAATAATATGTACATTGAGTGGTTCTATTAAATGAGTCGAAGTTCACTAGCTATAAATAAATGCCAATCTTGAATTATTTGAATTTGACAAAAATAAATAAATGTATGCTATTGACCTATTTGACTCGAATGCCAATATGCAAATCCACTTGTATGTTTTAACTTTAATAAGCTTGAATTTCATTTTTAAGATATGTCAAATATTTAAAGCAAATGCCATTTTTTTAAGGGTTCAATCGATCCAAACCCTTAAAATACAAGAATTCCATGTTCTATTTATCTCTTTCTTAACAGGCCCTCTCCAAGTACTCCAACTCCGATGTGATCATCTACGTCGGTTGCGGTGAGCGTGGTAACGAGATGTCCGAGGTGTTGCGCGACTTCCCCGAACTGACCTGCGAAATCGATGGAGTGACGGAATCTATTATGAAGCGCACTGCCCTTGTAGCCAACACATCCAACATGCCTGTGGCTGCCCGTGAGGCCTCCATCTACACTGGCATTACGCTGTCCGAGTATTTCCGTGACATGGGCTACAACGTGGCCATGATGGCCGATTCGACCTCTCGATGGGCCGAGGCGCTGCGTGAGATTTCGGGTCGTCTGGCTGAGATGCCTGCCGATTCCGGTTATCCAGCCTATCTGGGCGCCCGTCTGGCCACCTTCTACGAACGTGCTGGACGCGTCAAGTGTCTGGGTAATCCAGAACGTGAAGGTTCTGTCTCGATTGTGGGCGCTGTGTCGCCGCCCGGTGGTGATTTCTCGGATCCCGTTACCTCTGCCACCCTGGGTATTGTGCAGGTGTTCTGGGGTCTGGACAAGAAGCTGGCCCAGAGGAAGCATTTCCCCTCGATCAACTGGCTCATCTCTTACTCGAAGTACATGCGAGCTCTGGACGAATACTACGATAAGAACTTCCCCGAATTTGTGCCACTGCGTACCAAGGTCAAGGAGATCCTGCAGGAGGAGGAAGATCTGTCCGAGATCGTGCAACTGGTGGGCAAGGCCTCGCTGGCCGAGACCGACAAGGTGACCCTGGAGGTGGCCAAGCTGCTAAAGGACGATTTCCTGCAACAGAACTCCTACTCGCCGTACGATCGTGTCTGTCCCTTCTACAAGACGGTGGGCATGCTGAGGAACATCCTGTCCTTCTACGAGACCGCTCGCCATGCTGTCGAGTCCACCGCCCAGTCGGACAACAAGATCACATGGAACACCATTAGGGAGTCGATGGGCGGCATCATGTATCAGCTGTCGTCGATGAAGTTCAAGGTGAGCTAAGAGTTGGGAACTAACTATCGTAATGGCTAATTATACATTTGCCATATTGCAGGACCCCGTGAAAGATGGCGAGCAAAAGATCAAGGCGGACTACGATCAGCTGTACGAGGACTTGCAGCAGGCCTTCCGAAATCTGGAGGATTAAGCGAAGCCAGCAGGATGCGGAGGAAACCAGAAGACGAAATAAGAAGCCACAGCTAGGTTACTTATTGTTCGAATTCCCCATCTAGTCATATTTACATAATGCATAATAAGATATTTGAATCCAAGTTTACTTATAAGTTTAACAGTTTTTTGGCCCGCTTCAGGTCTAGTCCAGGTCAGAATCGAATCACAGAAAACACAAAAAACACGACGACAGGCGACCATTTAGGAAAGACGAACAATAATTAGTCGGTAGCGCAAATAAAACACAGACACGACACACGCGAGACGGACTAAGCCAGCCATAAACATAATACATACATAAATAACGTACATATACGAGACATATGTATACCTATTCTATGTTGATATATATGTAATTATAGTTCAGCTATTTATTGTTAGTAAATTTTCATAAAGTTATCGATTGTGTTCGTTCCCTTCCCTTCCCATTGCGTGAAACTAACTGAAAAACCAACTAAACGAATCTAAGAGAGTTTGAAACTTTACGAATTACAATATTATATACATATATATTCCTACATATTATAGACCCTTAAAGAACGCAATAAAACTTAGCCCCAGAAGCGCGTACCTCTACTTGCTACCGAAGCAGAAGAATAGCCACTTATTTCAGTAACTTGTGTGTGTTGCTACAATGGAGCTATGGAAATAAAAATGTATTATGAATGTTACCAAAAAGAAGAGGGGCGTGTTTTTAATTTCTGTGGAAACCGGCCTTCAAGCATTACTAAATATTTTGTATATCTGTTTAATTTGACATGAATTTTATTTTTTTGGCTGTTGATGTCCTCTGTGTTACAATCTACTGAATAATATTCTTGGTAAGGTATTTTATGTCAATTAAGATCATCATAATCTTGTCTTCGCTCTAATTATCGTTCTGTTTCTGGGAGTACTTAATTAGCTTATTTGTTCTAAGAGATTTTCTGGGTTTTTAGTGTTTGTTGATTGTATTTATTTTAGTTTGGTATTTATATGAGGGAACTAGTAAATGAGGCAAAACTAAAAAGAGTTTTATAATTTGAAGAACACTTATTGAATTATCTCTTTTTTAACAAGGGACACCCGTTCAACAACTACAATTTTAATTTCTTCTTTAAGTTTCGTGATGTCCTGCTCCAGTTCCCGCTCTCCTTAATGTTTCCTTGAGAACCTATCCTTCTTGTTACTGGCCAGGGTGTTCTGACTGGAATCCTCTGGTGATGGTAGAGGAGGTGGAGACTCTTCACAGTTAGTTCCAAATCCCTGGTTTGAATTGCGGTATTTCTGCGAATATAAATGTTTATTCTGATTACTGATTTAAAGTTATTACATATTTTTAGACTTACACTTCTTTGGTTGTTTGAATTAATATTTGTTGCTTGCGGTCTACGTTGGGCGTCGCTGAGTCCCAGAAGGACGAAGCACAGGAGTAGAAGTGACAGAGCGAATTTCGGAGACATCTTGGATTCAACAGGAAAGTCTGCGAGATAATGGTTGGCTGAGGCATGGACCTGCTATATTTATATGCTGCTGATAACAAAATCAGTAATGCAAGCTTTGTGCATCATTGCCAATTGAGATCAACATTCTTGCGAACTTTTATTATTATTGTTTTAATTTTATATTTCTTGGGAATTTGTATAAACACATTAAGTGGTTCCAAGAAACAACTCAGACATAAACATCGAGTCGGTAATCTGGGCTTTTGAACTTTAATTGAAAATATATAAATATTTAAATATAGAAATCAATAGAAGAGGCGACGATTTGGGAAAGACGAACAATAATTACTCTGTGAAGAGGCTGCAAATAAGGCAATCGTCTACATTTGCTGAGTTCATATGTCGTTGGGTCCTAGCTTAGGTAGCTAACATAAAATTCACATATTTAAATCTTAAAACTATATACTCTTCCTCAACCCATTTAAACTAGATGTACTCTTTCCTTATGCCGAGTTCAAACCTAATTGTTAGTTATATCTTAGACGAAAGCTCTTTTTGTCTGGATGTTAAGTATATGCACCGGGTCCCGATGGAATACCGGACTGTGTACTCAGGTATTGTGCCGAGGCTCTGTGCAACCTCAATTAGTTTACCTTATTTTTAGAAACATCAGAATTTCTCCTTATTCGGAGGGAATCATTTATTATTCCTCTCCACAAAACAGGTAGCAAATAGGACGCTGGTAACTACATATAGAGGAATCTATAAGTTGTCGGCAATTCCAAAAGAATGTAATCACTACCCACTTGCAGCACGTATTATATCTCAATAGCTCCAAATGGAAACTGATGACAGTTTGGCGTGTCACTCCCCAGTATGCACATATATGCTTAATGAATGCGCTTTGGAAAGAATAACTCTTGTTGACGATCTAGGTGTCCGTCTAAACCCTAAGCTTTCGTTTTCAAAACAAGGCCAAAGGCATGCTTGGATTTATTAAAAGGTGGTCGAAGAAAATCGATGCTACCGGTTGAATTCGGTAATGCTACCGAAGCAGAAGAATAGCCACTTATTTCAGTAACTGTTGTGTGTGGCTATGTACAATAATTTCATTCTGTTTCTGGGAGTACTTAATAATCTTATTTGTTCTAAGAAATTTTCTGGTCGTATTTGGGT
The DNA here is from genome assembly GCA_008042635.1 of Drosophila nikananu. Classification (NCBI taxonomy): domain Eukaryota; kingdom Metazoa; phylum Arthropoda; class Insecta; order Diptera; family Drosophilidae; genus Drosophila; species Drosophila nikananu. The sequence continues at coordinate 90,563 of VNJV01006167.1, forward strand.
TTGTTAATTGTATTTATTTTTTAGTTGGTCATTTTAATTCAATACTTATTTGTACGAGGTAAATGAGACAAAAATAGAAAGAGTTCTATAATTTGTAGAAAATTTAACATTAATTTATTTTATTTGCGTTCAACAACTACAATTTTAATTTCTTCTTTAAGTTTCTTGATGTCCTGCTCCAGTTCCCGCTCTCCTTAATGTTTCCTGTGGAACCTATCCCTCTTGTTACTGGCCAGGGTGTTCTGATTGCAATCGTCTGCTCCTTCCAAAGCTGGGGGATCCTCGTTCATGAAGTTACCGCTGTTGCGATATCTCTGCGAAAATAAATGTATATTCTGATTACTGATTTAAAGTTATTACACATTTTTAGACTTACACTTCTTTGGTTGTTTGATCTAATATTTGTTGTTTGCTGTCTACGTTGGGCGTCGCTGAGTCCCAGAAGGACGAAGCACAGGAGTAGAAGTGACAGAGCGAATTTCGGAGACATCTTGGATTCAACAGGAAAGTCTGCGAGAGAATGGTTGGCTGAAACATGGGCCTGCTATATTTATATGCAGCTGATAACAAAATCAGGAATGCAAGCTCTGTGCTTAATTCAATGCCAATTGAGATCAACATTTTTGTGAGCTTTTATAATTATTGTTTTTTACTTTGTATTTCGGTGGTTCTAAGAAAAATATCGGGTCAATTCAGACATAACAAACAACGAGTGAGATAATCTGTATTTATGAATTTTAGGTGTAAATATATATAAATTTAAAAAGAAATCAATGTTGATGACACATAAAATCATAGATTGGTCTTAATTTATTAAAATAATATTTTTAATAATCATTGGGGGTAGAAAGATTTCATAATTGTAAAAATGGGCTATATATCTTCATTTATATTTGAATTTCAAAGCACTGCGAGACTTTGGAATTGATTTTAACTGTATCCTGATCTGATAAAATGTTTTATATATATATTTTAAATTAAGCATCTACTCAATGACAAATTAATTTGTAATTTATAGAAAATTTCTATTAGAAATACGTATGCAGTTTTCTATTTTTTTGTTATAAATAAACTTGATTTCGTTTTTCTTTTTAACTGATTTCAATTTTGAAACTAAATAGGCGTTGCCAGATTTTTAGTTCGTCATTGTTATTCGACCACTCTACGTAGTTTTGAAATCTTTTAGTATTTTTTATTCAGAGCTCGGTGGTATATGCTGGGATGTATGCAACGGTCACACCGTTGACGTGGGGAAAATTGTTTTGTAAAGTTTTGTAAATATTCCAAGTGAATAGTGCTTAAATTACAGTAAAGATGTCTCAATTTGGTGGTCCCAATGATTTCTACGCCTCCGGGCACTCCGCAGATGCCAGCTACAACTTCGATATGCCTGAGTTCGGCCAGGAACTGTGAGTACATTGCGGTCATCTTCGTTTCCGCCTTCTACGAATTGTTCGATTTGATTGCAGGAACTTTCAGAGCTTTGACAACACACAGCCCTCGGTGCCGCCCAACTACGACGCGACCTATGCCCAGCCTCCAGTGCAGGGCTTGGGCGGATTCTATGATCCCACGGCGTACACGGACACGAGCTATGGCCAGGAGAAGAACGCAAAACAAGGCGGAGCAGGTGGAACCGGCAACGAGTTCGATGACGAGCCGCCACTATTAGAGGGTAAGGCTGGGGACTCTAATCTGGGATTGATGATGATGAAACTTGTCGGAAGTTTGTTAAATAGCTTGAAGAGATTCGTCGCCATAATGAGACAGTTTATTTTACTATCACGAAATGTAGGATAACTTTCAACATAGATATGTACTTTTGGAAATTAAATTCTTTACAAGATTATGGAAGGAGTACATTTTCTCTCAAGAAATTTTTTGTGGTGTCTGAGCTTCTTATTTTAATATATGTTTATAAATAATTATGAATTAACATCCACTAAAAAATATTCAACACATTTCAAGTATTTAACCATCTTCTTTTGAGAAGGATGTATTTATCAATAGACTATTTAAATAGTAAACAATTATTATGAAAAACATACCTTTTTTTTATACTTTTATAAGAAATAAACATTTTTAAAATTAGCATTTATCAAATACAATATATAACTATATACTTGTATATTAACTCGCGAATTAAATATTCATGCTGTTTTATACACAGTTTCTTTCTGCTATCCCAATTTCTGATTCTTAAACCTTCAAACCTTTATATTCTTTGAGAATATAAACCCATCTTACTCATTTACTTACCAATTACCTAATGCAACTCCTTTCTTTTTCTTTTCCAGAACTGGGCATCAATCCGAATCACATTTTCCAAAAGGTAAGAGGAAACGGCAAGACAAAGAAAGCTCTCCATAATTGGCGTTGTTCTCCACTTTCGGAGTTGCCCGAAGGTGGGTTGCAGAGATGAAAGGCAACCTTCCCTGCTGCACTTGAACGCATTTTTAACTAGACGTCTTGAGTAGGAGCCGTAGCCGGAGCCAAATTGCATATTTTATGCGGCCGATTCTAGCCGGATGCCACCGACACCGCCATAGCAGCAACCACAAAGGAGGAGCCTCCTCCGGTTTTGAGTTGCCCACTTTGTTTGGCCGAGCAATTACTCCAACTCAACCCCAACCGCATAATTCCTGCTTTGCCTTTTACGCATTTTCCGCCCCCGGAACCGTTGCCTTTTTCTAATTTGTGCAACGCAGCGGGGCGGCGCTTTTCTTTTGGGACGGCCACTTTAGGCCGCGCGATTTTTCGCTGCCGCTACCGCCTGGCGCTCCCTTTCCAACTCCGTTTTAATTGAAATTTAAATGTTTTTGCATTTCGCTTTTGTATTTATTGCGAGCTTCTCGTTCTGCCGCAATAATTCTATTGTTTTTTTTTTTGTTTGGTTTCCTTTTTTTTGTGCATTTTTTATTGTGCGCTTTGGTCGGCGGCATTGTTGTCGCTGCACTTGCCGGTTTGTGTCGTTAATGAAGACATATTTTTTCATTGCACTTTCGCCATGGGCCCTCTGGACGTAGTTGTTTTTAAATAAATAAAGCAACTTTTGTGTTTTTAATTAAAGTTTTTCTCGCTTACTTTTTTCGTTGAATTTTTTTTGCTGCCTTTTTTCTGCTGCTTTCCTGTCCAGTTGGCTGTGTGTAACTTTCTGCATTTTTGTCCATTTTGTAAAAAATTTGCGTGCGCCTGATTCTCTCATTTCTTTCGCACTGGCATGGAATTTATTACGTTTGTGTTAATTGAAAAATGAAAATGTTAATGAGAGTCCGTGCGCCATCATAAAACTGAAATGAAATGAAATGCTAATTAAATTGTACATCAGTTACATGGCTTGGGGGAGGAATTATAGTTAGATTTCTGTGTGCTTTGACTCCCTGTTTGTTAATGTAATGGAAGATCGGTTTGCAAAAGTCAACAAAATTATGTACTTGGTGCGAAGGCTATATCTACATTTATGAGTTTGAGTTGTCGAGGGAAGGAAAGCTACAAAAAGTATATTCAGAGTCTTAAAACTCTTTTTGAAGGTGCAACATTTGGAAGTCTTCGGAAAATCATGCACACGCAAATATTTATTAAGAATTATTTAAGAAATATAATATTTAATTTCAAACAATTACCTTTAAAATGAATATATTAAATCAATTCTTTAATATAAAATCTAATTTAAACATTTAAACATCTTAAAACTCCAGACTTATTTAATTAAAGCTGGTATCCACAGGTAAAAAGTTTTGAATTCTTTAAAACCTAATAGATTTCGTCCCAATTCCCTTCACTCAGAGATGTCACAGTCCCGCTCCTCTTAAATCCAGTTCAATCTCAATTAAAGCCGCCGAAACCGCGCACAGTGGGTCACTTGGAGTTCCATTGACAGCAATTTTTGTGGGCCCTTTGTCAGAGTCGTAATATCAAATTTCATGGCCTCTTGTCCTGGCCCACATTCGTATGCGTCAAATGCGTTGACAGCTCTTGCTGGCCCAGTTCCCAGCTCCCTGGCCCGGCTAGCTAGCTGGCTGGCTGGCTGGTCAGCAATATCATTTATCATCAATTTCCATTTTTCAAATTTCTCGGCCAGAAAGGAGTGGGGGGGGGGGGGGGGGGGGGGAACCGAAAAACGCTGCAAGAACAAATGTTTGGCGAAAGCGGGTGCCGGGCTACGTTTTATGACCGCTGTGCGAACAAATGAATTGTGTTGTGTTGTGTTGTGTCCCGGAGTCCCGTGATCGGAATCCCGTGTCCAGCCGCAGGCACCATGAGTGATGATGGACCTCGTCCTAGTCTCGCCGCCCCTCGCTGTGTAATCCTTCACTTGTTTCCATTTTAATCGCATTACTGACCTCGCTTTTTTCTCTTTTTCTTTGCAGACACTGGCAGTGCTCAATCCTTTGAGGGCCACCGACCAGCAAATATTGCAGGACACTGACATGGCGGGCCCGTTGGTCTTTTGCCTCACACTTGGCGGCTTCCTGCTGCTGGTGGGTTATACTCCAATTAAAATGCTTGATTTAATAACTGAATAGGTTTTATTTGTTTACAAATTATCGATTTCCTTCCTTTAGTAATACTTTTTTAATCTGTTTTCTCTCTCTTCAGAGCGGCAAGGTGACGTTCTCCTACATCTACGGCATCGGCGTAATGGGCTGCATCTTCTTCTATTGTCTGCTGTCGCTGATGGTCATCCGGGCGCAGGTGACCTTTGGGGCGGTGGCCTCCGTCCTCGGCTATTGTCTGCTGCCCATGGTGGTGCTGTCGGGCATCAACATTTTAATCACCATTCAGTAAGTAATTGTTGACACAAGTCGCTGGCTTTTCATTCCATTCTCCATTCACTGCCATGCCCCCCTGCTAGCTTCTTTATATTTATGTTTTTAATTGAAAAGTTGCCAATGCATTGGCGTCCCGTCGCTGCTCCTCATTGTTTGTGGCCTGTAATTACAAACTTTTGCCTAAGCTCGTCCAGCTGCGACTGCAGCACGTTTTCAATCCGCTTTCCAGTTCCACAAATTTGTTCAATTGATGCCGACTCTGTGCCGGCATTAGTTCGTCTGTTCTCAAGTTGATCACTTCTGGCTGCTATTATTATTATTATTATTGGTATTGATATTGGGGGTGTTGTTTTGTCGATTGTTTGATTTGAACCAGCAGTTGGTGTTTAGTCGGGAATATGCACATATAATAAGTGGAGTAACATTCGCCTTTCTTGGAGATTAAATGTCTTAAGATAATCAGTTAATAAAAGAAAGAGTTAATGACTTATTCATTTAATTTATTTTGGTTTTTTGAGTGCCTAATGTTACCTATAATCTTTTAGTTTCTAGGCAAGTTTAATATATGTAAAACCATTCTACAAAAATCTAGAGTATATTTATTCCGAAAGACCTTAATTATCTAGATTATTTCTTTATAGTTTTCTCCACAATTAACTCTCAAGTTGATGTCCTGCCAAAACGAGAGGATATTACGCTTGATCTATGAAGGTTTCCAAAAGCCAACTGCGATTCTCCTCGTTAGCCAGCTCCCTCTGGGCAGACATTTAATTTCTCCTTTTTTTCCTGCTTCCGTTTCCGGCTGATTTCCCTTTGCCTCTTTTCGCACAATTTAGGTTTTTAATTTTGTTGCAGTTTTGGGCCAGCGATGCATACACATGGCGGTAAATGCAAAAAAAGGAAAAAAGGAGAGTAGCCAACTTAATTTGCGCTTTTAGTACACTCGAGGGCCACAACTGCCAAACAACAGACTTGTGAGAGGAGGCGAGGACTACGGCATACCGGACTCTGGACCGTGGACTACGGACTACAGACCACCGTAGCTCGGACTCCATTGAAGCCAAGGCAAGACGGGACAGCAGCAAAAAAACGGAGCAAAATAACGCCAACTTCGTGCCGTTTAATTTTCGCGCTGAGAACAGAGCCAGGATGAGGACCCACGGATTGGAAGTGGGTCGAGTGGGTGGCGCCAGACCAGGTCCCGTGTGCATCTGTCTAACGTTCCATGTCCTGTTTTGCCACCCGTTGAGTTTCGTTCACGTAGCTTCCTTTTCAAATATGTGTCCAGCACTTGCTGGCCGGGCTTTCTTCCCGCCATTTCTCCTCTCGGTTCTCATTCGTGTTCTGCTTTTTTTGCCCCCCTTTGTCCTGATGGCTCCACTCGCCACGCTTTTTTATGATGGCCATGCGAGGAGCAGGAACACGCAAATGCTGCGTGAGTTTTTAGCGCTTCCTTTGGTGGTGGTGGCGCTGCAGCCATCTCCATCTCTATCCCCCCTTTGGCACGTCATAATTTCAGCGCAGCGAGGGGAAACTAAGTGGTGCATTGGGCTGTGACAGGGCGGGAAGTGTATGTGGGTGTGGCGTATGTGTGGGTGTTAAAAAACAACCAGGGCTTGCGTTTACTCGACACCAAGCGCGTTTTTTCCGCACCCCCAGAACCCCCCACATCCCATTTGGAATCCGCAACCCTTTTTCTATGCCATTTTTACCATCGCCACCACCCACTCACCCGCCATCATCATGGCCAAACTGTCCAACTGCCCGGTGCAATTGCCATTTTGGTTGCCTGTTTGCTTGCATTTTTTATTTGCCGGCTTTAAGCGCTTGCACTTTGTGGGCAGCACTAGCTGTGGCTCTGGCTCTGCGTGTGTTGGCTTTGATGTTCATATAGTTCCACACACACACCCAGAGACCCAGTCCAAGTTTACAGTAAATATTTTTGCGATTGCCCGCTGTCCTCTTCTCTGCTCTCCGTTTTTTAGGACAGACTTTTTAATTGAGTTTGTTTGGTGATGCAAAAGTGCGCAAAAATTACACAGACAGTCGAGTTATCCGGGGCTACATAGTATTGTTTTGATTGGTTTTTAGCCTAGTCCGGTCCGGTTGGGGGCCAAAAAATCACTTGGCACCGGCAACAGCAACAGGGACTAGCAACAAACAGAGTTCTGGAGAAGATTGCAGGAACGGGAAAACAAAAAAATGGGAGCAAGAGTGGAACCGGACTGGAGGCGGATTGGGGGCAGGGGTGACAGCTGAGCCGCCGAGACCACAGAAAGGCAATCTATTAAACGCGTGCGTGTAGCTGGAAATTGGAACTTTTCGAATATGGGGATTTATGTTTTGGTTGCGTAAATTGATTTCGGGGTCAGATTTTATGGGTTAGGAGTTAAAGGTCTTTAAAGCAAGAGCACACATTTTTATACCCTTGCAGGGTATTATAATTTTAGTCAGAAGTTTGCAACGCAGTGAAGGAGACATCTCCGACCCTATAAAGTATATATATTCTTGATCAGCATCAACAGCCGAGTCGATCTAGCCATGTCCGTCTGTCTGTCTGTCCGTCTGTCTGTCCGTCTGTCTGTCCGTCCGTTTCTACGCAAACTAGTCCCTCAGTTTTGAAGTTATCTGGATAAAACTTTGCAGATAGTCTTCTATATGCTCTCACTGCTATATATGTCGGAACGAGCCGAATCGGCCGACTATATCATATAGCTATATAGGAAAGATCGGTAAATTTTAATGAAAAAAATTATAACTTGGCCAATTTTTACAATATTTGAATAAAATTTGAGATATGGCCATTTTGTATTATTCTTTTAATTTGATCAAAATCGGACAACTATATCATATAGCTGTTATAGGACCGATCAGAAAATATTGATAAAAAAAATCTAACTAAGCCAATTTTTCACATATTTTCATAAAATTTGAGACATAGACATGTTGTATTATTCCAGAATTTCGTTTTTAATTTTATTCAAATCGGACCACTATATCATATAGCAGCCATAAGAAAATATATATAAATTCATTAAATTCGTTCGCAACATATTTCTTTCGCAACATTTATCTTATGTCAGTACCCGAGAAAACGAAAAAGTCAGAAGATTTTTCTTCTTCTTCTTACTTACTGCAAGGGTATTTAAACTTGGGCATGCCGAAGTTAGCTTCCTTTCTTATATTTTTTCTTTTTTGGCAATGTTTAAAAATTTTTAAACAGTTTATTAAGGTGTTGATGGAAAAGAATCTTAAGAAGATGAAGTTTTGTTTTTGATTCAGTGAATTAAAGGCTGTTAAATAGTTGAGAGTGCAGAAAATCTCCCTTTTGAACTCTGAAAAAGAAATAGGGGAGAAAAGCAAGGCCTACATCTGGGAGATAATTAAACTATAATTCAAATGAAATATTAACAAACTTAAATTATTTATAAAAAAAATTGCATACATTTCCCTTAAATTAAATTATTGAAAGTTATGCCACCTTAAAATTAGTTTGGACTCTTTTGTGTCTTGCGTATTTTATAGTGATTTATATTTTTAGACAAACTCCTTTAGTGTTCGAAGATATATTAGTAAAATACTGCACTTTGATTATAGTTTCATTTCCAGCTGGGTTTTCTTCTAGGAATTGTGTGTGCTCTTTGTTCGCTTCGCTGTTAGACTTTGTTTGTCCATCCTTTTGGCCCGGCACATCGCCTGCTGTCTTTGTTTGTTCTGCCCATTCATTCGCACATACGTGCAGTCATATCCTTTACTTTTTTTTTTTAAATATCTCTAACACAGAAAGAAAAAATAGGCACCCTTTTTCGGTTATTGATTAAATTAGATTTATTTATAGTAAACACAAAAAGTGGTAACTTAAAAGATCACATCTTTGCTATGTACTTTTGAGGAATACATTAATTAAATTGGAGTTTACTAAATAAATTATTAGAATAATTAAATGAACAATAATATAGCTTTAGGTGAAAAGTACTGATCAAAAGCATGCATTTAACAAGCCTTCCTTCTAAAATAAACTTTATAAAAAATAGTACTAGATTTCTGAGCCTAAAAACGTATCTATTTCAATATCTATATTAACATTACACTAATATGAAAGCTTACTTAGTTAAGCAATCCTTATTAATTTCATTAATTCATTAAGACTATTTTAAATGAGTTCATATAATATTACAGCCTTGGTTTTAGTTCATTTATTTCATTCATTGCATTTTGTATATATTCTAAGTGAGTATGTGTAGAGTGACCTCTCCAAAAGTGTTTTATTTTCTTATTTTCTCTCTGTGTACTCTGGCACTAGCTGGCTTTCTTCATGCATATGCATTGTTTATTGATTTCACCCGCTGTCTATATCTATCCGGGACTGAGTTCTCCTCGTATCTCGTTTCACTCTTGCAGGGGCACACTCGGCCTAATTGTGAGCGGCATCTCCATATTCTGGTGCGCCATATCGGCCTCGAAACTGTTCGCCACCGCCTTCTCCATGGACCATCAACAGCTGCTGATTGCCTATCCGTGTGCGGTGCTCTACGGAGGATTTGCGTTGATTACCATTTACTAGGGCCACGGGCAGCCACTAGCTCGCTGGTCCGCACCATCCAGAGGCCACTCTACCGCCCCCTCGTCGATGTTGTATGTTGTGTTTGCCTGGTTTTAATTGTCCTGCAAACACACACACACACATATATATACTCTGGCACAACAAATACACAGGCTTGGAGCAGGAGGAGAGGAAAACAACAACAACAAGGGGAGGCTCTACACATGGATATGTATATTTTTAAGAAAATAAGCGTCGATTGCGAATTTCGTTTCCTTTTTTTCGGGGGGTTCCTCTTTACTCAATTCTTTTGTTGTGGACCGATGTAATAAATTTGATTGGGAATTAAAAAAAAAAAGGATAACCAATTGAAATTGTTTTTTTTTTTGTTTTGCACATATGTGTGAGCATTTTTGTAGTGGCGAAAGCAGCATATTGAAATTTCGCGCTCTCGTTTCCATTTCCGTTGCAGTGCACACTTTTTGGGGCATGCAAAATTAACGGCGACTCGGGCAAAGTGCTCGCCTTTTTTTCTTTCCTGCTTCCCGTATTATTATTATTTTGTGTTTTTGTTTTGGTTTAATAACTTTGGCAATTCGTTGTGTGAATTTTTATACGGGTATTACGTCATGAAGGTAAGAATTAACCTGGAAATGAAATCGATTGGGAGAACTGACGGGTAAAAGCCTACCGGTGCTACAGCGGGAAAGTAATAAATAATGTTTTCTGTTGAGCAAGTTCTTAATGAAAAAGTATCATATGAGGAGCACAGATATATGTTAATAATGTTTACTGGTGATTTTCTAAACTTAAGAATGTAGAAGAGTAATTAAAGACTATTGTTATTATTTCTAGATTAACGGATCTTGATTTATGTGAATAAAATCAAGCGAACAAAGGCCTCAAATCTACCAAATATAACATAAACAGAAGAAAGGCAAACAACAAACACTAGTTTATGTTAAATACCACTAAAAATACGGATTCATAAGGTTTATGAAAATGGCCATAAAGATTGCATTTACTCAGGCTGAAACCATTATTTGGCTTACAGAAAGTAAAGCAAGAGTTAGTCTTGCCCATGCAGGGACCCCCCTATAAATACATACTGTAGTATGTACTATGTTTTTCCTATTCCACAATCTGCTGCCGTTGTTGGGCAGCAAAGGAATCTCATGCAACTCAATAAAAGAACAATTTACATATTCGAGTGAATTCGGGCTCTTGTCTCTCCATCTTTTTGGATGCAAACAAAGCTTCGATGAAATTTCCAGCAGATTTGATTTACTTCCTTTCGGCCTGGGAATGGGTTTGGTATTTGGGAAAGAGAATGAGAATTTTCCACCTTTCGTTGACCAGAATTTATGATATTCACAATCGTGTTTTTGTCTTCCGGTCGATTGTTGCACTCTGTTTTGTTGCACTAATCGACAACAACCAGCAAGGCACACGGTTTTACCAGGTTTTCCAATGCTTTTCTTCCCGAAACCCGAAACTCTCGATTCGAGTTTATTCAATTGTAAATTTGCAGGCCTAATTGAAATTTCAACTGCAGTTGAGCACAGACACAGAACGCACTGTGAGGCCAGAAATAAATGCAGATTTGATTCGGTTGTGGTTTTTGATTTGCCACGGCAATGGTAATGAAAAAAAGTACAACAAAATATTCACCACCGCATGCAGAGTGTTAATTGAATTTGTTAATGGCTGGTAAAAGAGACCCAAAAAAAGGGGTCATAAAAAAGGGGTTCTACTTTGTCCAGTGCTGGGCTGTGCTGCTTACCATATGCAAATAATTCAACGTTGTCCTCGAATTTTCATATTACATAATTAGCGTTTTTTATGTAATTTTTTTTTTCAGCTTCCGGGGTTTCTTAACCCCCTTTGTAAGCCTGAATAAATTGGCAAATGCTAAGCATACTTTTGTGAGCTCGGCTCGCTTCCCTTGCGCTTTTTGATTTCCGCTTTCTCTCTCTCTCTTACACTCTGTCTTTCTCTGTCCCGCTCTTATGCAAATTGTTGTAATTACTACAATTCGGTTGAGCATTTTTATGGCCAAAAAGGAAAGGCAGTAGAGCACAAAAAAATGAGAAGAAACGAGTATATATAGGCGAAATGTATGCGGAAATATTTGTGCGCTAATTGCGTGGCCCCGAAAAACGGTGGCCGGGGGATCCGGGGAGAGGCAAGGATTCCGCCCAGGATCTGTGTGCTTAAGCATTTTACGCTCATCAAAGGCGTCGCTTGCCATTAGCGCCATTAATAAACACTCGTTAGCTGCCAGACAGGAGCCCAGGCTGTGGAGGAGCCCCAGAACAGGGCCAGAACGCGGACCAGAACCTCTCGAATGTGTTGCTGATAATTAGAATTAGCTCACAATTAGCAGAGCGCCCTGCCAAAGGATGATGGGTTGGGGGCCGGCAGGACGATGCCAGGTTGCCATAAGCTTATTAGTTGGCGCTCATTTTTATTATTTCTCTTTTTATTTTTTTTTTCGCCGCGATAATAAGCAGCTTGGTCTTGAAAAATCCTTGGCAACAAAGTGAACGCTGCTGTGAGAACGCTGCCAGTGCAGGCAAAGAAAAATAGAGGTGGCATTAAATAGTTGGCAAATTAATGGGTCACTGATATTTAATTAACATAAACATAAACTATTTTATGCAATGAAAAATAAATATTTATTATTTAAAATGTTTATTATTAATTGTAACAAAAGTTTCGAGTTAAAATGAATCAAGTTGTTATTTATTTTATAGACTCTTTAAGATACCTTGCTTTTGCGAGAAAATATAACTTGAAATTAATCATATTCCATGTATTTTAAATAGTTTTCAGTAAAATTGTGTTCTTTTACTTTAAATAGTTTTATTTCACAAAATAATTATCTTATTTCTTACATATGTGCGGCTTTGAACAGCTTCTTCAACTTGCTTTTTTTCATTGACGCAAAAAATGTTTAGTTTTTCCTTTCATATGTACATAAAATATTATTTAAATTGTTCCCTGAAATATAGATTATAAAAATAATAAATGATTAATGAGTTTGTTATTTTTTCTTAAACAAACTTCAAGGTATCAAATATCTTTGAGCAACTCTTGCAGTTCATTTCGTTCGAGAATAAATTATTAAAACAAACAACAATTTCCCAGTGATCTAATAATATGATAATTTTTTGAGTTCAATGAAAAAGTAAGCCCAGCTTAAATATTAATTTAATCCTTTTTAAGGAGTTTTTTCAGTGTCGCGCTTACCTCGCACAGCTTTCCATCGAGCGCTCAGCGTTGGGCCAACACAATAGCAAACACCTGCGGACAAAAGCTGCTTACGGAAATGCACAGCCAAGGAAAATGCGGGCCAAGAAGGGGGCAGCCGGGAGATGAAGGCGTTTGCGGGATATGGATGGCTCCTACAAGAGTTATTACATTTCAGCTTTTCCTCTGCCCCGTCATCTTGGGCGTTTGTGCGCTTTTCATCTGCAACAACTTTTGCAGCATTTTAATAAATATGCAATCTAAAAACGCTTTCCACACAAACAAAGCCGCACTAACCACACAGGTTCCGGGGCTTGGAAAAGCTGGGTAAATGCTTTTCCTACGCTTCTTTTTTCTAGGGCAGCCAATGCCAAGAGTAAAGGCGTTAATTACGCTCTCCCAGAGACGCGAAACGCTCGAGAGGAGCCGCCAATAGAAGGCGAGGCGACGACAGCCCGCCACATTATGTGCGATGCGACGATGCGTTCGGGCCAGGCCTTAATGGCATCAAGAAAAGCGGGGAAAAACGGGGCTGTAGCGGTTGCAAAATGTGCGGAGTGGTGGTGCGGTGTGTCTGCATCGCTTGCAGTTGCCACATTTTTAATTAGCGTCCTTAAAAGCTCATTGAATGGTCGAAAAAAAATGAGAGAAAAAAGTGGCAAGAAAAGCGAAACAAGCCAGTGAGTGGGTGAGTGTATGTATATGTGTGCGGTTGCATTACGGCTTCAGTGTGGGTGTGCGTGTGTGTGCAATGGCCGCCAATTAGGAAAATGTCCAAAGGTCAAAAGTTGCAAGCCGAGAGATGCCCTAACTGAAAACGGGGAGTAAAGGGTAGAGAATGGATTTTAATAATTTCATTAATAAATGTTTACTTATTTGTTATACCCTTGCAGGATATTATAATCAGTGAAGGATGTCTCCTTTCGACCCTATAAAATATATATATTCTAGTTTAGCAACAGTCGAGTCGATCTAGCTATGACACTGCAAGGGTATAAAATAAGATACAAAAAAGATACTAGCCGGCGACTACCCATCAATTACAAATTGAATGGTGTTATTCCATTCTCGGCCAACATCAACAGACATTTTATGGTCCTTCGAGCCGGATCTTCGAGGAACAGTTAAGTACTTCACACATTCTACGCCATTTTCCGGGTGTAAGCACATATGATTCAATAACTCCACTGTTAAATGCCAGGATATACATACAAACTTCGGCGTACCGAAGTTAGTTTCCTTGTTTAATTTTAAATTGTGTACGTGTTTTTTTAAAGAAATTTTACCTAGATAAATATATTTAAGCAAGGTTTTAACTTTTACTTTCAAAATAGGGTCTAGCCCAGCTAGGAACACTTTCCAATTTTTTCTCCATCAAGTAATGTCTGACCCGCTTCAAGACAGAACCCTACCCAACGTGGTTGGCCAACAAGTGGAAGATTCAAATAGACCACATCTCCCTTGGCCAAAGGGTACGTGTGATGTGGGGAGCAAGGTATTCAAAGGGGCCATAATGGCAGGTGGATTCTTCCTGAATTGCGGGAGTGGAATGCATAGAGAATTAGCCGGAGATGAGCGGTTTTTGGTTCACTTGGACGCGGCAACGCGCCGTCGAGGCACGTGTAAAAAGGCGGCCAGATGTTGCCTGGTTACCAGACAACTGCCCTGGATTCCACGCCCCCTCTGCTGCACCCTTGACTCTCGAAAAGCCAAACCAAATTGCTGGTAAGCCTCATCCTGAAACCCCTTCAACCCCCCTTACCCGTCCTCCATCAAATCCCGCTCACACACGCACACCCACACATGGCTTAAAAGCGAAATGCAACATTTATGGTTAAGCTCCCAAAATGGCCGCCAGTGCAGCCATGATGCGGTGCATCCCCCTGGCTGAGGGGCTGTAGAGCTGAGTGGCACCAAGGACTTCCAACTTGGCGCGTTGATTGCTGCGGCCACACTTCCGGAGCGCCAGAGACAGAGATTGAGCATGCCGGGGCTCGATGATGGATGGATGGCTGAAGTGGGGGCTGGGTGGTTGTCCAGGTAAATATTCTAGGACACTCGACCATTGCAGAACCAATTAGCTCAAGAGCAGTGGGATTTCCATGAAGGGAAGTGATGTCTGCACGGGGAAAATTAATTGTAAATGGGATTAGGTATCAGAAGGAGGATTTAAACTTAATTTAATATATAATTTTATAATTTTAAAACTGACATAGGTAAAGGTTTGTTATTCTATACTAATATTTGTAAGTTTATTTTTTTATTTTTTGAATTACAATACTTCTCTCTCACGCACCATAGTTTTTGTGTATATTTCCTTAGATTTTCCCTCAGTGCCTGCAATGTGAGAAGTCTAACACAGTTCTCTTACCTTCACAACGGAGCTGGGGAAGTGTAAAATGTAAAAGGTATGCCAGGATTCCAACTAAAATCAATTTTCATTTAAATTATCAGCCAACAACACCCCCTTTTCTCTCCTTTGTTCAAGTGGGAACAATAACAGGCTCCATGATGTTTATTGTTTTTCACTTTTTACACACTTCGCTGGGCATTGACTTGTGCACGCTACCTATGGGCTTGTGTGAGTGCAGATTCTAGATCCTGGATCCAGGATGCTGGAGGAACAGTCGATTTCAACTGAACTGTAGATAATCCCCTGACAACGGCAGTTAACAGGCAACGATTACTTGGCAACAAGTCAATTACGACTCCACTCGAGTCGAATCCAGTGCCCAGGAATTGTTCCCAGAGCCCCCATCCCTTCCTCCGTTCCAGGGGTGAGAAGCCGCCTGGTTCCAGCGATAACCGACTTGGAGTTGGGAACACAATAAATTCCTTGACCGGCCCTGGCCAGTCGTCCAACTCGTGCCTTCAATAGCTCGGGAATCCCCTTTAATGCGCTAACTAATTTAGCGGGGCCATGCGGCCAGCCAGGAAGAAGGATTCGGCGGGGGGCAGAAAGGCGGGTTCAGACTTGGACTAGGTGGGGTCGCCTTCCTGGCAGCCTTATCGCCAAGTGGCAATCGCTTGTAATCTGTCGGGTAGCCTCGCGCCACAGCCGCCAAAAACTAAGTCGGGTGGTTAGAGTATTAAACTACTGAGAAAGGGTATATCAGTCTATTAATTAAAATAAACTTTTTAGACTTGAGAAAAGTGTATTTTTGTATATTTTAAAAATTAAATTATGTATTGCAAAATATTTAAACAACATAGCTTTCTAAGAAGATGCTTAGAGTTTTAATATTTAACAAATGCATTCAATGTTAGCCTTTTTAAAATATAAATATATATATAAAATTGATATATTTTTATGCGAATCTACCAACATATGTAATAATCAAGATCCTATATCTCCTAAGAATAAGTTCTTATAATATATTCTTCACCTGAATATGTCGCCCTTCAATATTGAACCATTTTTGGAGAGTACTCCGTGGTTCAATAGAATTCTTTTCCCAAATATCAACTTAGCACAAATTACTTTTGGCGAATTTTTTACAACATTTTTATTGACTGTCGAACGGGTGAGGGAGCTAGGGAGAATAAGAGGCCGAGGTCAAGATTTGGCTGGCTTTGCGATTTCAGTTATGCGGTTTCAAAATTCAATTAAAAGCCAACATCACATTTCTCTTGTCGTCGTCTTGAGCTCTGCCTTTCACCCATTCTCCCATTTGGCCAGCTGAACTCACCGAGATAAGGCTGGAAAAGTGAAAACAAAGTCGGGGGAAAGGGTGGGTGATTTGGGTGAAAATCAGTAGCAGTTGTAGATGCAGGAGCCAAGGCTGCCGATGGGGTTTTATCGGGCCAAGAGGACCCTTGCCAAGAGAGGCTGAAACGTTTTCTTTGAAGCGATTAGGTTTCGATTGGTGTGTGTAAGCCCATACTTAGCCAAGTGTAATATCAGTTTAGGTTTAAAGTTTCAAAATTGAATGCTATGTTAATTAGTGGGCAGTGACTGTCGGGATAAAGGAGTTTTTCAATAAGCTGTGGTTACCAGATAAGTCGTGTAATGGTTTTTAATTGGTTATTTGAATGGCTTTGGGACTACAGAATTGAATAAAGGACATTTATCATAATAATTTTAAAAGAAAGAAGTACAATTTAGCTAATTTTAAATATATAGAAATAAATAGGGAAGGGGTTTTCAACAAACTCTTATATTAATAAGAGGTGTACAAGAATTTAATACTATTCTCCGCTTCTTACCTAAAATATGGTAAATACGTTGACTTAATTTTAATAACGAATCTTATAATCAAATTTAATAACATCAAAGGCCAGTGGTATTTCACTGTATTAAATGTAATTAAAAGTACCAGGACTTCGCCAAATCTAAAATCTGTTCAAGCCCTACCACCTCTCCCTTTGACAGAAGTATTTAATATAATTTTTTTTTTGGTTTAGCAGCACGTGCTGCAAATTTGTCTGAAAAATATTCGGCTACGAATCATTCAGGCGGCAACAGACAAACACAGACGGAAAAACAATGCGGCAAACGTCGAAGCAAGGACAGATTTTATGGGGTAAAAAGGAGATGGGGAGCAAGGACTCCGAATGAGTCGTGGATGGGTGCAGGAGAAGAGCTCACTCGCTTGGCTGCATTTGCATATTTTGTTGCGAATTGTTGCTCGGCTGCCTGCTAATAGGAAAATGCGACACATAGGCTAGTGAATAGAAAGCAGGGGCGTATAAAAGAGGTCCTTAGGGGGGGGTTTTAAGAACTCTGGAAATTTATACATAAAACTGATAATTAACCTTAAGGTTTGTTATCTTGTAACTTCCTTAGGTTCTTTAATAAAAATAAATATCCTTTAAAACAGGACCTGCCTGCGCCTCTGCTTCTCACTAAGGGAGTGAAAGAGAAAAACCATTGAGTGAAGGAGACGGCAGCTGGCCTGTGCGTGTCGACACGTGTTTGTTTTTGCATGTCTAATGCGCTTTGAACTCCTCGCCTGCTGCAGCAGGAAACTATGTATGTCAAATGCTTAATCAGCCGCACACACACACGTGCACTTGCACACACACACACAGTCGCACTCCTCACAAACACAAACACACACGAAAAGAAAGCAAAGCAGACGCCAGCAAACAAAGGAAAGCAGCAGCGAACGAGGCATAAATATTTCAATAGCATACTTTTCGGCTACGTGCTCCAACGTTGCAACGCCTGATCCGGATTCGGATCTGCATTTAACACCGAACTCCAACTGGTGTGCCAACAGCAGCGGTAAATCAAATGGTCCTTAATGCCAAGAAAAATAAAAACTTAATTCAATATACAATGAAAATAACATTTTTAAACAATTTAAATGTGGTGTTAAGAAGCCATTGTTTAAAACAAATTTAAATATTTTTATATAATTAAATTTAATATTATCAAGTTATTTAAAGCGCTTACCTTTGTTGTTCAAGTAATGGCTGCAAGTGTGTATTCTTGCTCCAATGCATTTTATTCATTGTGAATAATTGAAAATCTTTATGCCCTTTAACGCCATGCCTGGCCATGAAAAGAGGTAAACTTTTCCGGATTTCTCAGTTGATCGAGTCGGTAAAGTGCTAGCAGAAGTTTCCTTTCGGAAGCACATGTTCGATTTGTTCAGAAATTAGAGATATAAATACGAGTTAGCAAAGAAAGCGGGAGAATTAGGGGGTATACATACGAATTAGAAACTTAAATATATTGAATTATATCACTGAGTATACGAAGTTTAAACAGATATTGTTTTATATAATTTATATTACCCTTAAAATCTATTATTATTACTATTATATACTTCATATATCTTATAATATTGTCAACATTTAAGACCCTTTTTAAGTAGGCCATCTTTAGATCTGCCCCAAAAACTCTTTTGCGTGGAGCCGCCCCTGGACATTAATTCCCCCTCTGCAAAATAGATTTAATTCGGCTCTTAATATAATTATACCGACTTCGTCTTCAGTTTGGGCAAAAGTTGTGCCATCAGTTTCAGCAACTGGGTAAATCTTAAAGGAAGATTTCGCCTTGATTCGATTACTTAAACATTCTGGGAAATCTATGGCCACGACAAACAATTAAAACGCTTTCCCAGCATGACAGACTGGCAGCAGCAGCAGGGGGTGCGCGTTAGAAAAGGCAAATGGGGGTGAAGGCCGTCCGCCCACACGGGTCTATTAAAAGTGGCAGCAAGTCCTCTGGAAAATGCCGGGAAATTGTTGTGTATTTTCGGGCGTTGCGTTCAATGCGTGGCGGAGACAAAGTTTCGGTCTCAAAGTATTTGGAAACTCATTTTGCTCAGTCTCTGGTCTCTGCTGCTGTTGCTTTTGGCTTTGCTTGGCTTTTGGCGTAATTTCGTTGTCATTAAGTTGGCATTATAACAAAATGCCTTTTCAATCACTTTTGACTAAATGCACTGACTGCGAGGCGGCAAGGGGCAAGGGGAGAGCTCTCCGCCGTTCATTCATCCAACATTCACTCCCGACTCAAGGACGCGCTCCACCAAGTCTCGGCAATTTTTCGACAGGGATAAGTAAGCACAACAATGCCGGCTAGCAGGAGCAGAATCAGAAACAGAAGCAGGACCAAAACAAGGAGCAGGATGGGGGGAAACCGCAAAGTTAAAAAAAGAAAACGAAAAAGGTCCAGCTGGGCACTGGCAAAAATATATTTTTGATTGGATTTTGAAAAGCTTTACCCTTCTATATAAATGATAAAAATGTGGTAGTCATTTTCATTGATTTAAATTCGATTTTAAATGATTTAAAATTAATGTACCAAAGTGGCTTAAGGTATTTCCTTTCTTTTAAAGAAACCAAATAAAAAATGAGGATTTTGCAAACATAAATTAGTTAAATATATAATTAAGCAAGATTAAGGCATTTTACCTCGACAATTCACGTTTATAATTTCCTTGAGTGTTCTTTACTTCATTTTAAAGAAGTCAAAGCCGGGAGGTGGTGGGCGTGGAGGTCGAAACGCAGTAAATTTCAAGCGTTTCATCAATGTCACTGCAAAAGGACTCCTCGTCCTGGTGGCCCACGCATATCCTTTTGTATTTAAAATGTTTGCCTGCCTTCGCCTGATGAACACGGAGCAGAGCCAAAAGTTTCTTCCGATTTTTTTTTCGTTTCATTATCTGCGGAGAAATGGAGAAATGGCAGCGAGGGAGACTGGGGGAAAGTGAGTGATAGGGCAGTTGTTGTGTGACAGGCGACACGCCGCAGCAAGTGGCAAAGGACTCGCTCGTCCCTGTCCCGTTCCCGGTCCCATCCTTCCGAGGACCGAGCAAATTTTTATGGCAAAAACTTTTTCATAGCATTTTTCAGGGCATACATTAAGGCGCTGATTCATGTGTGCACAGTAAGGACTCGCTAAATTGGCCATGCTTAGAAAAGACTTTAAAAACTTTTCCAAAATCAAAATATTTCTAAAGAAAAAGTTATGTATTTATGGGAATATATTTCATGAGGCCTAATGGTGTGTGAAATGTGTCAAGTAATGGATTTAGTATTTGTTTATTAAATGCATATGTAAATATGAAAATTGTTTATAATGAATCTAAAATGAAATAAATATGAAAGTGGCAAATTATCCCCCAAGTCGCTTAACTAATTAATTAATTATATAATGGTTATCATAAGGTTTCTTATTTATTTTCTTTTCCTTAAATAATAATTAGTATATACTCTTTTGATTAGTTATAATAAGACAATAAATATTTAATTTTCTTACCCCAAAAATGTCATTATCAGCACAGTTAGGGAAGGTTATAATCCAATCTGTTGTTATTTGTTTGTTTATAGGCTAAGAATTAATTACAAATGCTTCGAGGCTCTGAATATTTATTTCTAGCTTACTGTATAGGTGGGGGCGACAACCGAAAAATGGGCGTGGCTGCAGCGATAATGCGGCGTTAATACGGCGCAGAAAGAAAAACAGGAGTTGGGAAAAGAAAAGCATCCTGCGGCGCATTTGCATAGGCTTAATTTAAATTCCCTTAAACAGCAGCCCGATATGTCCCCAGGAGCGTGTGTATGAGAGTGTATGTGTGTGGATAGGCCCAAAAAGGACAATGATCGTTGGACCTTTTTTCCACCAAAAAAAAAGAAAAGGAAAACGAAAACTTGGCCAGGACGAAACCGAAGAACCAGACCGAAAGAAACGTGGAAAATCAGAGAAAAACAAGGCGAAAAGGTTGCACCCCTTAAGTTTGGCCAAATAACTGCAGGCGAACACACACACCCACAGAGAGACGCTCAAGAAAGGATATTCCAGGGAATAAGCACGGGACACTGGAGACCTTTGAGCAGCGACATAACAAAATCAAAAGGATTTTGCGTATAAGTTGCAAATTAAGTTGCTTTCGTCCTTGCTGTTGTTGCCACTTCCACTTCCACTCTCATTTTTACATTCACATCCACGCCCAGTTTCCCATTTGTCCGTGTCCTTGTTTCGCTTACTCCCCGCTCCCCGTTTCCGTTGCGTTTCCAACTTCATCATCTTATGTGCTTATGATATCCCTTTGGCCCTGCGGCCAAAGAACAACAACCAGGAACAACAATAACAAGAAGTGAAACATGTCCTTGGCCTCCGCACACGCTTCCTATTTGGGTTAAACTTGTCAGCGATTGTGGCATGGGTTAAGGATTGGGTGCTGAGACTTTAAATTAACAGATGGATATCTGTGGAGAGTTTCTGAAGGGCACGGCGCATGCGAAAAGTCTTTTTTAGTCATCAGTTCAAAATTAAATATATCATATTTCTGGTTTTATAATTATTTGGTAGGCCTTTTAAGGAATTAAAAGTGAATTTAGATTATTTGTTTGTAATACAAATATAGATTTTAATGAACTCAAAAAAGATTCCATGCTTAGCTTGCTTATTGAACAGGAAAAGTCTTCGATTAGCCAAGTAAATAAACTGTTTTAATCGGAATTGGCGCGTAAATAATCAGTGAAGCGATTAGGTTTAGTGTAAATAAGTCCATAAATTTGGGTATTTACGAATTATAACCGGGAAACAATCTAGGAATCATTCTAAATACACAGGAAAATTCCTTAAACTTATCTTTATGATAAAATATATTCCACAAATCATGACCTAAAAAACCCTACTTCAAAGCTTCTTAAATATGAAGTTAATATCTGTTATGTGTGAGGCTTATCTAACCATTCGAATATTCTGCGGCCGTTAGCCTCTGCCCCCCAAAAAAAAAGAGAAATCCTTTAATTGAGTGCACACTTAGGGCAGCAGCAGCCAGCAGACGGGAAAAGGAACGCAAAAAATAAAAGGGGGAAGGACCCACGAGCACATGGGTAGCGGGTCCTTGCCGCCTGACTGCCGCCTTTTTATGCGCTTTTAGCTCCATTATCCTTTTACGATTATCGCCGCTAAAGCGAATTGACTGTTTGACGTTCAATTGAAATTTTGCATTAAAGCTCAATGGCTTAACCCCTTCAAATTATGCAATACGTTCCCGGGACCCCTTCGCACATCCTTCGTCGTCGCCCAACACAACCTCGAATCCTGTGAAACTCCGCCATCAGCAACGCAATCCCAGCCTGAGCCCAAGCAGCTTTCAGCTCACAGCTCGCAAATGGCAAATGGATAGGGGACTTGCAGGGGGGTCGGCCCTGCAGATGGGTGGCAAGGATGTGCCAGGGATATGGGCCGAGGCAAGGATACTCGGCTGCTCACAGATCCAAAGCGATGCCAACGGAACAGAACGGAACGGAACGGAGCGAGCATCGAATGGCAGCCAATTAGCGCGCATTGCTCATACGCCGCGTTTGTCATGGCAGCCAGACGCCCACACACACACTCGCCCCTGCTCACTGACACACACATAAACGCTGTCAGGCCCTGGCACACAGATGCAAGAGTTGGATGTGCACTGAAGAAAATAATGTAGTCTTTATTGAAACCATTATGAATACTAGAAAAAAAGAATCAGTTTCTTTATTTATTTCTTTAAGAACTATCTGAAACAGCGCAATGTCCTGCCAAAAGATCTATTAATAATCAAAATATTTATTTCTTCTGAAACACAATCCCTTAAATATTTGTAAAGCTCTCTTTTCCCACAGATATATTCATAATCGAAATATTTTTATTTCTTCTGAAACACAATCCCTTAAATATTTGTAAGGCTCTATTTTCCCACAGTGTGTGCCCCTCGCATAGCGGAAACGGAAGTTGTAAGGGGATTTTCAATTTGCAATTGAACTGATTCTGATTTTTTGGCTTGCTTCTTTTGCTCGGCGCTCATTTTATGGCTGACTTGGTACGCCATAGTGGGCGGGGTGTGGCGGGGTGCGGAAATGTAATCATCGCAATCCGCAGATGGGGCTGGGGGCTGAGGGATGGGCTTGGGGGCTTTGGAAATGCGAAGGCGACTCTACATATATACTTACATTTAATTTCCACTAATTGAATCGAAATCGATCTCTCGCTCCCTTGCTGCGGAAAAGCGGAAAAAGCTTTCCACCGGGCCTTGACGTTTGCCTTTCGACTGCGGCTGTTGGCTGCTGGCGAGGTGTGAGCCGGGAAATTCGAGCTGCAGTGCTGCTGGATTTTCGGGTTTCCGGGTTGACGGGCGGGCGTTTGCGTTGGCTTTGCCATTAATAAACTTTTCCTATAAATCAAAGAAATTATAATTATTTTTTACCCTTTTTGCTTTTGGCAAAGGGATTAAGTGCTCAGGGCGAATCCGCAGGAAAATCGCACCACGAAGGCTTCTAATGAGCAAAACGCGTCAGTGGGTAAATGACTTTTCCGCGACTACGAAAATTATCGCAATAAGTTCGAAGGAAGGGAGAAATGGGGGGAGGCGATATAATCGCACGATAATCGCAGTCACTGATTTGATTTTGTGGGGGGAAAATGTGCAGGCGATAGTGGAAAATCGTACGCAGGGAAATGTAAATATAATTTAGATTAACTGATATGACGCAGGGCAGCGAGGTGAAGTGGCCTCTTAATTTGTTGATGATAAAATCTCATCGATTTCACAAAACAAATATAGAAAATGGAAATAAAACAGCCTTTAGGTATTTATAGGATTTTAGACAGGATTTGAGATCTACAATATGGCTTCACCATAGATTTAAGTATAGCTTTACATATTCGAAAAACTAACAATTTAAATATCAAAATAGAGACTAACATTCATAATTTTTCACTTAACGAGTAATTTGGTTAATGTTTTCCCTAAAACAATCAATTATAAAAACCCATTTAGTAAGTGCCGGCTTTCTCCTCTATGTCCTTGAAGGTTGTCTGAATATTCTGGTAGAGCTTCTCCATCAGCTCCTCCATGGCCACCTTGCCCATCTTGGGATCGTGGAACTTCATCATGGACAGCTCGTAGAGGACGTTGGCGGCCTGCGCTCGTATCAGACCCCAGGTGACCTTTGCCTCGTCCCCGGCAGTGCTCTGCACCGCGTGGTTAGATGCGTCATAGAAGGCCATCATATTCCTCAGCATGCCCTCGGTCTTGTAGAAGGGACAGTAGGCATCGTAGGAAGAGTACGAGTTCTGCTGCAGGAAATCGTCCTTCAGCATCTTGGCCACCTCGAGCGTGATCTTGTCGATCTCGTTGAGGGATGACTTGCCCACCAGCTGGACGATCTCGGCCAGGTCATCCTCCTCCTGCAGCACCTGCTTGGCCTTCGCCCGCAGGAAGGTGAACTCGGGATTGGTCTCCTCGTAGAATGTGTCCAGGGTCCGCATGTACTTGGAGTACGACTGCAGCCAGTTCACCGAGGGGAAGTGCTTCCGCTGGGCCAGCTTCTTGTCCAGACCCCAGAACACCTGGACTATGCTCAACGTGGCGGAGGTCACGGGATCGGAGAAGTCACCGCCGGGCGGCGACACGGCACCCACAATGGACACGGATCCCTGGCGGTCCGGACTGCCCAGGCACTTGACCAAGCCGGCTCTCTCGTAGAAGGAGGCCAGTCGGGCGCCCAAGTAAGCCGGATAGCCAGCATCTGCCGGCATCTCGGCCAGGCGACCGGAGATCTCACGCAGCGCCTCCGCCCATCGAGAGGTGGAATCGGCCATCATGGAAACGTGATAGCCCATGTCGCGGAAGTACTCTGACAGGGTAATCCCCGTGTAGATGGACGCCTCGCGGGCAGCCACCGGCATGTTGGAGGTGTTGGCCACCAGGGCGGTACGCTTCATGATGGACTCCATGGTCCCATTCACCTCCACCTCCAGCTGGGGGAAGTCGCGCAGTACCTCGGACATCTCGTTGCCGCGTTCGCCGCAGCCCACGTAGATGATCACATCGGAGTTGGAGTACTTGGAGAGCGTCTGCGAGATCACGGTCTTGCCGCAACCGAAGGCTCCGGGAATGGCGGTGGTGCCGCCCTGCACGCACGGAAAAAAGGCGTCCAGCACACGCTGGCCGGTGAGGAGTGGACTGACGCTGGGCAGCTTGTCATCCGAAGGACGAGACTTACGCACCGGCCACACCTGGAGCATGGAGTGTTTCGTGACCTCGTCGTTGTACTCCGTCTCAATGATCGTTTCCTCCACGCCGTAGTGGCCCGGGGGAGCCAGCCACTTGATGCGACCCTGGCAACGGGGATGCAGCATTAGCCGGTGCTCCATCATGCTGTTCTCGAAGACAGAGCCGTAGATATCGCCGCCGGTGATTAGGCCCTCTCCCTTGATTTTGCCGGGCGTAAACTCATAGAGGATGTCCCTGGGCAGGCTGGGCACATCGATGCCCTTGGGCACGTAAATGGAGTTGGTCAGCTCGTTGATCGTTCGCAGGGGTCGCTGGATGCCGTCAAAGATGCTGCCCATGATCCCCGGGCCCAGTTCCACGGACAGCGGCTTGCCCGTCTGGAAAACCGGATCGCCGACACTTACGCCCGAGGTGTCCTCGTACACCTGGATGGTGGCCATGTCGCCCTCCAGTCGGATGATCTCGCCCACCAGCTGGTAATGGCCCACACGGACCAGTTCGTACATGGCGGCACCGGCCATCTCCTCGGCATTCACCACCGGACCGGAGACGCCAAAGATTCGACCCAGGTGTGGATCCTCCTCTTCGACGTGCCCCTGCGAGTACTTGTGCGTATTCATCACCTTCTCGTTGACATCGTGCGACTCCTCCACGACTAAGCTCTGCGTGGGTGGTGTTTTCGGTTCCGAAATAATCGAAGGTGTCTTGGGGCGGACATCCTCAACGATGGGCTTTGGTTCACACGCCTTACAGGGCAGCCGGCGATTACAGGGTTCACAGCGCAGACAGGTGCACTTCTTTGGGCTTTTCACCGGTTTGTGTTTAGGAGAATCACAGCAAGATTTCACAGGAGATTCGATCCGCGGAGAAGTACAGCAAGATGTAATCGGAGATTCGATAAGCGGAGAATCACAACCAGATTTCACAGATGTTTGGATCGACGGAGAATAACAGCCAGATTTCACAGGAGAATCAGAGGATTTCACCAGGGATTGCATCCTCGGAGAATCACAGACAGATTTCACCAGAGATTCCTTTCGCGGAGAATTACAGGAACATTTCGCAGGAGATTCCTGCCGCGGAGAATCCAAGCAAGATTTCACAGGAGATTCTAGCCGCGGAGAATCAGAACAAGATTTCATTGGAGATTCCGGTAGAGATTCCATCCCCAAAGAGCCCGAGCCACATGTATGGTCGTTTGAGGTGATTGGAGCAATCCAGACCTTCTTTTCTTCCTCCATTAGCAACTCATATTCCACCTGAGATATCCTCTGCGGAGACTCCGAGCCACATGTACCGGTGTTTGAGTTGAGACGAGTAATCCAGGGCTTCTTCTGTCCACTGTTCTGGTTGTTGTTCTGGCCATGGCTCATGATGACTTTGTTTTGGAAAGTGTAATTTTATCTTCACGTTGGATTAATTTTAAAACTAACTGTGTTGAATATATGTGTATAGAAAATCAGGTGGCAGAACAAGGAAAGAGAGAGAGGATTGTTTCTCAAATACAAATTGATAAATATTCTATTTGTTTAATTTATGGCAAGAATAGTAAGTTTCCGTAATATTTAATATTATGTTTTGTTGATGCCTAGTTCTAAGACATTAATATTTATTTATAATTTATAAACAAACCATTGAATATACATATTTTCCGATTTATACTTACTAATACCTCTCGAAAAGTAAGAAATATATAATATATCAGAAAAGACTTTCGGCATCGGGGCAGCCCTTAGGGAACCAAGGAATGTTCACTTTCAGTTACATTAAATGTATTTGTTGTTGCACTTTATTATTCGTACATTTAATATTTTCATACTTTAAATATTTACATAAATTTAACAAACAAACAGGGAGAAAACATGACTTTTTCACAAATAAACAAGAATTTCCATTCATTAAACAATAATACTATTTATGCATGCATTTGTATTTGTGTCTTTTTTTATGTATGTGTGCGTGTGTGTGTGTATGTGTCCAAGTACTGTTATGTCTTTTGTTGTTGTTGTAAATGGAAGTACGTAAAAGGACGTTCATAAGTTGTGGCTCTGGTTGTTGTTGCTGCTGTTGTTGTGGCTGCCCTGGTGGAGCTGAGCCCTGGCCGTAGGGGCGGAGAAGGCTGACGGAGGCGTGGCTAGGGGAAGTATCAACCGCAGGCCGGAATGTTTACATCTCTTGCTGGCTCCAAGGAGCTGTGGACTTTGTGTGTGTGTTGGACTTTGTTTCTTTTTCAGCAGCACGTTGATGTTGTTTCGTCGCAATTTCTGATTAGGCTTTTTTCGGGATTGGTTTTACGACTGCTTTCATTTTTTAAAAGTTAACTATATAACAAATATAAGATTAGAGTGTAAAAGTAGGGCCACCAACACGGTCGGTCGCTCTAGTCCTCCAGATTCCTGAAGGCCTGCTGCAGGTCCTCGTGCAGCTGCTCGAAATCGGCCTTGATCTTGGCCTCGCCATCCTTAACAGGGTCCTGTAATCGATGGGGAATAGTAGGGATTAAAAGATGCTCCTTGATCAGCAACAACTTCGAGTGCTTACCTTGAACTTCATGGACGACAGCTGGTACATAATGTTGCCCATAGCCTCACGGATCACATTCCAGGTAATCTTGTTCTCGGACTGAGCCGTCGACTCCACGGAGTGGCGGGCCAGGTCGTAGAAGTCGATGATGTTCTTCAGCATGCCGACGGTCTTGTAGAAGGGGCAGAAGCGATCGTACGACGAGTAGGAGTTCTGCTGCAGGAAATCGTCCTTCAGCAGCTTGGCCACCTCAAGTGTGATCTTGTCGGTCTCGGCCAGAGAGGCCTTGCCGACCAGCTGCACGATCTCAGACAGATCCTCCTCCTCCTGCAGGATCTCCTTGACCTTGGTACGCAGGGGCACAAACTCGGGGAAGTTCTTGTCATAGAAGTCGTCCAGGGCGCGCATGTACTTCGAGTACGAAATCAGCCAGTTGATCGAGGGGAAGTGCTTGCGCTGGGCCAGCTTCTTGTCCAGACCCCAGAACACCTGCACAATACCCAGGGTGGCGGAGGTCACGGGATCGGAGAAGTCACCACCAGGAGGCGACACAGCACCGACAATGGACACGGATCCCTCGCGCTCGGGGTTACCCAGGCACTTGACGCGGCCGGCACGCTCGTAGAAGGAGGCCAGACGGGCGCCCAGGTAGGCTGGGTAGCCGGAATCGGCAGGCATCTCAGCCAGACGACCCGAAATCTCACGCAGAGCCTCGGCCCATCGAGAGGTGGAGTCAGCCATCATGGACACGTTGTAACCCATATCACGGAAGTACTCGGACAGAGTGATACCGGTGTAGATGGAGGCCTCACGGGCAGCCACAGGCATGTTGGAGGTGTTGGCCACCAGGGCGGTACGCTTCATGATGGACTCGGTGACGCCGTCAATCTCCACGGACAGCTCAGGGAAGTCACGCAGTACCTCAGACATCTCGTTACCACGCTCGCCGCAACCGACGTAGATGATCACATCGGAGTTGGAGTACTTGGAGAGGGCCTGCGAGATCACAGTCTTGCCGCAACCGAAGGCTCCGGGAATGGCGGTGGTACCGCCCTGGACACAGGGGAAGAGCGAGTCGAGGACACGCTGTCCGGTGAGCAGGGGGTGGTTGGCGGGCAGCTTCTCGGTCACGGGACGGGGCTGACGCACGGGCCACACCTGCAACATAGTGTGCTTGGTGATCTCGCCATCGAACTCCGTCTCCAGGACGACATCATCGACCTTGTAGTTGCCCGAGGGGGCAATGTAGCGCACGGTACCCTTGGCGCGGGGGTTGACGATCATCTTGTGCTTGACCAGGGTGTTCTCGTGCACCAGACCGTACAGGTCTCCGCCGGTGATGTGAGAGCCAACCTTGACGTTCAGGGGGTTGAACTCCCAGCTGGCCACACGCGACAAACTGGGCACGTTCACGCCCTTGGGGATGTAGATGGAGTTGGTCAGCTCGTTGATGTCCTTCAGGGGACGCTGGATACCGTCAAAGATGCTGCCCATGATACCGGGTCCGAGCTCCACGGAGAGGGGCTTGCCGGTACGCAGGACGGGATCGCCCACGGTTACGCCGGAGGTTTCCTCGTACACCTGGATGGTGGCCATGTCACCCTCCAGACGGATGATCTCGCCCACCAGCTCGTAGTAGCCGACGCGAACCAACTCGTACATAGCGGATCCCGACATGCACTCGGCGGTGACGACTGGAATAAAGGTAGTGTTCGATCGGATTAGAGGGGGGTTTGGTATAGATGTTTATAAATACAACAAACATCAATTAAGGAAGTAATTGAAGCTATTTTTATTTATATTCAGCTTTATCTAAATATCAAATAATTTCGCAAATAAATAAATATATAAAATCAATAATGACACTAGATAAAAAATTCATTAGATTTATTTTAGTGAAAAACTCAAGAGTACTAATTAAGTTTAAACTGAAGAAAAATTCCAGAAAAATTGTGAAAACTCGTAATTTGTTGAGTTATATTTTAACTACTTATAGATAAATTTATTTATTTATTATTTAAAACTTACCAGGACCAGAGACAGCGAAGACACGTCCATATTTGGACTCACGCTCCTCATCATCGAAACGCTTGAGGTTGGACATTTTGCTTTATTCTGGTTCTACGACTGCAAAGGAGAAATCAAATAATATGGGAAAAATTATAAAATGAAAATCAAGCAAAGAGGAGATAGATAAAGGTGAAAATTTTCTTATCACTAATTGCTGGTTGGCCCTTTTGTCAGCTGACAAGCAACAGGTGTAAGCGAGTGCCGAGCTCGCTCTCTCTCTCTGCCCCCTTAGTTTTTCCATACATTTTATGGAGAATTACCAACCTGGTTTAAGGTTATAAAACCGTTTTCGATCTGCTGCTGTTAGACTACTAATTTTCAGAGATTTCTCGATTTTTAACTCCCCCGTTCTTCGATAATGCTGCGTAAAACTTTAAAAACAGAGCTTTCGTTTCACGTGACAGAGCTTTGCGCAAGCTCGAAAAGTAATTCTCTTCGCTAAATCGTTAAATAATTAAAATGAAACTCAATAACAACTATTAAAACATGACACTAAGATCTAATGAAATACGAAATGTAACTGAAACACTCGTTTACTTGGCAGAACAAAAATATGCGGGTTTTATTTTATCAGAAAAATGGGAAATAACAAGAGAGTGAGAGCGGGGGAAGTTACGCTCTTTCTTGCTCTCCCTCTCCCCATTCGAGTTCGAATATTTGACAATTTGACGTTGATCTTGTGACTACTATCATTGCTGTCAGCTGACATGAAAAAAAGTGGTAAGGGAAAAAAATAAAGAAATCTTAGGGTTGCCTCTTCATGGCTTGAGAACCACCATATTGGATTTATCGGTTATTTATTTAAGAACCTAAGAAGCGTTCAACTTCGGTTCGAATTTCGAAATGAGCGGCGGCAGCGATCACAAGACCCGTGGTGCGTGCGAGCGGGACAGGGCGAACACGGGGAGCGGGGTCAGCTGACAAGGCAAAATAATTTTCCACGCGCAAAATTTTCACGTTCGCAGACCGCACTTTTCGAGTTGCATTAAATGCTGGTATTCTTTCAGATTCATATCGGGCTTGTTCTACACTTGTGGGCGTGTTGCATTTATTATCTAACACAAATGCAGGCGCTCTGCGTGTTTTCGCTCCCCGCTTTGATCGCTGCTTCGTCACTTTTTTTCGAGGCGAATTCAAGGTGGAATTTCGAATAAGATCGCCGCTTAGCTTTTCAGCGAAATTAACCGTTTTTAACTGTTATTTGTTTAGTGTTTTTTAATTGTGGGTGAGAGTTGGCGATGAGGGGGTGGGGCCGGGCGCTTACTTTGCTGTGTCTTCGCGTTCACCTTGCGAACGTGTGTGCTTGCTGCTTTTCTCCAAACCGAAAACCGACTGAGCCGCAGAAATAAAACGTCGACGCTCGCACTTCGAAAGCTCCCTGTCTTCGATTTCGATTTCGCCTCCGATCCAGTCCGATCGCGAGCTTTCGGTGGAGAGCTTCGAAGCTCCAGCTTTGCATTCGAGTTGGGAGAGTTGTGAGCCGATATCGATTGCGAGCGGAGCTTTTCGGTAATCGAAAAGGGAGGGAGGGAGATAGCGAGAGAGAGCGAGAATGTGATGGAGCGAGTGCGGAAGAGCGGTCACACTGCCTGGAATAACTTCGAGGGGAGGTCGAAAAGTTTTAAGCTTTATTTTAACCATTTACTATTTTATATTTATTTTCAGGCTCTTAAAATTTTAGATAAAGTACACATTTTTGTGACAAAACGTATTAAAATAATTTTGCTTAGTAATTGTATAAATACATATATAAAATGCACCTATATAGGGTATTTCCAATAAACTTCGTCCAATTAAAATTAACAGCAATATAAACTTAATGTTCTGCTAGCTGGATTTCAACACATATACTTACACACACAAGTGTTAAATGCTGCGAATAAAAAGTGCAATTAATTAATTACACATGCTATTAGTTTGCTATTTAAAGTGAAATGCAATTTTAAATGAATCAATTCGTATAAATTGTTGGCTCGAGGGTTTGCCCTCACAGTGCCATAAAATGGTATTTTACACAATCCTCCTCCCTTTAATGTTGTTGTATCTTTTTTCCCCCACATTCAGTACAAGCGAAATTCACTGCAAAAACTTTGATTAAAATTCGTATTGGAAAAATATATGTATTTACCAATGATTTACATTTTTTGTCGATACTGCCTTACCTCCATTATTTAACCTTTTCTTCATTCAGCTGTTGTTCTAGTTCGATTTCGTCTCTCTTTTTGTGTTTTTGCAGCTTTAATCAATGGGAAACGAGTTGGGGTGAGCAGAAAACACAACATGGGTAACCCGGGGGGACTATATAGATGCTCTTTCGATTTTTAAGGTGGAAAAATTAAAAAGATTAATCAAAATAAATATCATAAACATAATTTATTTATCAAAATATATGCTTACACTCAATTAAATAGGAAAATAATGTATGTTTTACTAAGATTAACTGAAAATAGTCCTTGCGTTTGAGTAATATTAAATGTTTAAGATATTTATGGATGTTAATAAAAATATTCCAGTATTAACTTTGGCAAAATAATGCTTAATAATATTATTTCTTGATTACTTTCTAAATATGTACTCACTTAAAAAAAAATTGAAGTCTTTAACAAATTAACAGCAAACTGACTGTACTTCAGAATTAGCTACTAAACATTTTTATAGGGTATCAAAAGAATTTACGAACAAAACTCTAATTGGAATCTGAGTGAGCTAGAGAAGGAACCGGAAATAAAATGTAGGTATGACTAAGAAAATAGAGTAGAAAATAGTACTGAGAAAAACTAAGACCAAATTTCTAGGGAAAAGACGAAATTATATAAATAAATATGTATAAGAAAAATCGTATGTACATTTAAATCAGCAAACTTAGGAGCTATAGTTTTATTATTATATTTTATCAATGAGTAAACTTAATGTTCATAATTTAAGGATGATTTTAAAATACGTAAAATAATTTACAGTATTACCTACTTTTCTTGTTTGTGTAAAATAAAGTTGACTTTTTAAATTAAATTTAAATTTTGAATTGCCCTGTTATCCCGATTTTATTTGAATTAAAGAACCTACTTAAACCGCATAATATATTTAATAATAATTACACTAATTTAGATAAAATAACCCTTTTAAACCACATAAAGTATTTAATAAAAAAATAAAAACTCTGAGTTGATGTCCTGCACAATTGTCCTTAGTGCACCTCAGCTCCCAGATTGATTATACTAAATTTTCGTATTGGAGTCAGCAAAAGTGGCATCTACAGCGCCAAACCCGTCTTACAAAGTAGTCAAACAGTCAAAGAGTCGTTGGTGTGTTCAGATGCCATAGATAGGGATAAGGCGGGAGGGGCGCTTTGGATTCTCAGGCTCTCACTTGCTTTTTGCATAACTTATAAATCGATGACGTTGGCAGGCGAGAGCGCATCTCGAGTCGGGACATTTGCATAATAAGGCAGCAGCAGCAGCAGCAGCAGCTGCATGCGGCATGAAGTGTAGTTGCCTGCGATTCAGTGGCGGATTGCGGGCGGGGAATCCCCGTCGACTACTGGTGCAGATCTGTGAGATGTACTACTGCCTCACCGAGTGTTTTGGATTCTGTGTCAAAATGGCGCAGAAAAATGCTCGAGTGGAGCTGCTGACTGCAGAGCGCCAAAGTGGAATGAATTTGACACGTCGAAGCTGAGATATGTCAGAGCCCCAGCCACTTCATGGGATTTTCTTGGTGGGTGTAAGTGGTGTCCTGGTTAAAAATCCTTTCCATGTTAGTAGCGAAATTATGCATGGAAATTTGTGCCACAAAAAATTAGACATTTTGTGCGACATTTATTCGTTTTGCATAAGAAAAAGGTGCCAAGCTGCTGTTCATTGAGTGTAAAAATAGTTCTTTAATCCTAATTTGTATTTTAATTTAAGCGTGTAAAAAATATGGATAACGAACTGCTGTATAATTTCGCTTTGCTAACTATTTTGCAGGAATATCTGCATATCATCTGGACTTTATTTTCGCGCATAGAAATTTGGACAGCGAGCTCGGGGCCTTTTTCCATTTCGATTCTATATATGGATAACTGTATACATTAAGTCATAACTTCATTTGGCTGCCATGGGGCATTCATTTAGTTTATGTTTGTGCAACTCGCGTATCTCTCGCCCTCCCAACCGCTCTCTCTTCATCTCGATAAATTCATTTGGGTCTTGTTAGGGAACGCCTGCCCGGTCGAAGGTTCCGAACCGACGGCACACCACTGGCTAATCTTGTTGCGCATTGCCATAATTTTCAATTTACATGCACCCAGTGAGTTCCACCACCCACACCCGCCTCCTCCCACTCTCCGCCGGAACGGGAGCTATTCCGGCTATCCGAGTCTGTCCGGGCGTTATATTGGTCACAATAAATTGACTGCAATGGCCCCGACCGTGTGTCTGTCTTTAATCGGGTGTGAGGGTAGATGCACTGGGGAAAAAACCAGGAAAAGAGCTGGAAATTTTCAAAGAAGAAATATTTATACTCGGGTTAAATTCCCTGTTCCAAATACTTTTGTAGGTGGGTGTAAGAAATGTGTTTTCTTTTCTTATCAAACTGATTACGGGGTTTCTTATCAACCTATATACATATATGTACGTACATGAACTTATCTATAGAAATATATACATATGTACAGTCTTGAATCGCAGCACAATAGTATCTGTCAATATTTACAATTAATATGATAATTTTTCTTTATTTAAATAAGTTGATATTCAAAATCAGTATCGATTTTCTTATTTTCACCACTAAAACTCAACCGAATTTATGCTTGGGAATTTTCAGATCACTCTTTGCAACAACTTTACTGCAATAAGTCCGTAAAAATGTTTATATAATTGGTTTCCTTAATATTTAAAATCTTTTGATTTTTAACTCTCTAGTATTTCCTAATTTTTTCTGACCGTGCATTTTTCGACCATGGTCGTCGTCGGCCTTTGCTTCCATTCGCTTGATTATGGCCTGCAGTCCTGCCTCGTCCTGCTCCCTGCCATTACACTGCAGTTGCATTAGGCGCCATCGAGTCGCCGGCGAAGTGCAACATTTCGATGGGCGCCATCAACGTGGGCAGCGCGCATCCTTTGTCCTCCATTCCATTGCCTAATCATTGACACATTCATTGATGCATCCGAGCGCATTCTGGCATATTTACGAGCCGTCCTAATTGTCCTCCAGCAGATGCATGGCGAGTACCATAAGCATCGTAATTAGATGCTTTGTCCTCATGATGGTTAGTTACCAGTTTTTCGGGTTTCTTATTTCTGGAAACTAACATGCAAACACCATATAGTAACTTTCTCCAAAAGCTTAAATAATTAATTAATGCAAGCCGAACTTCCTTTTAAACCTTAAAAACAAGCCAGGCACTTTGGAAATTCGTAAAACTAAAGAAGTTTCGCGAATCGTTTCCCCACCAGTGAGTTTTTAAGCCTCTCGGCAAAAGAGTCCTGCTGCACTTTACCACAACAAACAAAGCCAAGATTTAGCAACAGCAAAGAAGCCAAGCAGCAGCAGTGGAAAACGAAGGATCCCAGCACACAGGACGAAATGCAAAAGGAGCCAAGTCTTTGGTCCTCCGTAGGAAGTAAACTTTTTCACATGCAATTCTGCTTTATGAACTCATAAAGTCGGCCTGGAAACTAATTTGCAAGAACATTGAAAATTCCCTAAAATTGTATAAGCATTTACAGGCATTAAAAGTTGCAGAAAAAAGGAAAAATGATGAAAAAATAATTAAAAGCTTTAAAATATTTAAAAACTAAGATTAAACAAATCGAAATATTCACATAAAGGCGTTAGGTTTATTCAAGAGTTTCTTGTAAAAACTAATATTTTCTTTTTGTATATAAATGTACCCATTTAAACAAAAATATTCGAGGGGTTACATTTTCAAAATTGTCAAAATTTGGAGAAAAATTATAAATTAGAGATTTGAATGCAGAAACGTTCTCCTATAAAAATCAAGAAGAAAAAACCAAACCAGACTGAAATCCGTTGAGTTTAAGCAAAGTTTCGATCAAAAAACCACTGAAAAAGTTCTCAATTTTTGACCCAAAAATTTACCCATTTTTTCCAAGAAAATGAAAATTGTAAGAAATTGGCCAAAAATTAGAAATCGAGTTTTGAATGCAGAAAAGTTCTCCTATAAAAACCAAGAAGAAAAAACTAAACCAGACTGAAATCCGTTGAGTTTAGGCAAAGTTACGATCAAAAAATCACTGAAAAAGTTCGAAATTTTTTGGCAAAAAATTTACCCATTTTTTCCAAGAAAATGAAAATTGTAAAAAATTGACCAAAAATTAGAAATCGAGTTTTGAATGCAGATACGTTCTCCTATAAAAACCAAGAATAAAAAACCAAACCAGACTGAAATCCGTTGAGTTTAAGCAAAGTTTCGATCAAAAAACCACTGAAAAAGTTCGAAATTTTTGAACCAAAAATTTACCCATTTTTTCCAAGAAAATGAAAACATCGTCAAAATTGTCAAAAATGGACAAAAAATTAGAAATCGAGTTTAAATGCTGGAAAGTTCTCCATTTAAAACTAAGAAGAAAAAACCAAACCAGACTGAAATCGGTTGAGTTTAAAGAAAGTTACGATCAAAAAACCACTTAAAAAGTTCGAAATTTTTAGCCAAAAATTTACCAATTTTTTCCAAGAAAATGCAAGGGGTTACATCGTCAAAATTGTCAAAAATTGACAAAAAATTAGAAATCGAGTTTTAAATGCAGAAAAGTTCTCCTTTAAAAACTAAGAAGAAAAAACCAAACCAGACTGAAATCGGTTGAGTTTAAAGAAAGTTATGATCAAAAAACCCATTGAGATGTTAGCGATTTTCAAGACAAACGAAAACCTACTATTTCCATCTTAAATACAATCTCCATAATTCCTAATTACCCATATTAGCTGATATTTAATGGTCTACCATATACTTTACTTGTTTATTTTTTGAAGCACTAAAAAACTAAAGTTCAAAAACTAAAACTATAAACGCAAATTGTAGAGCTTCTTGCCAACTCTTTCGCACTTTCGAATGGCTCCCCAGTGGGTGGCAGTGTGTGTGTGTGTGACTCCTGTGACCCCTGTGACCCCTCCTTCTTCTTCTCAGATATCCAGGCTCACCGCTCTCCACTCTCCCCTCCTCGGGCCGGGGCAACTGTGCAACTTGTGTGCTGCGCATTTCAACTTAACTGAATTATTAGCCGACTTGTGTGAATTATGATCTTTTAGTGCTGATACACCAGGCCACACACGGCAACGCTTCGTATCCTTCCGCTCCTGCGGAGTCCGCCATCCTGCTCATCCCCCTCTCTCTCCTCTCTGTTCTCCAAATGCACACCCCTTGTGTTGCACTCTCAGCCACTTTCGTTAATGCATTTGCCCAGTGGCCATGTGGGATTCTTGTTGCTTCTGCTGCTCAGGCAATTTTCCAAAAACAATAAGAGAAGCTGCAAATACACACGTACTTATATGTGCACTGGGAGGATACAAATTAAGGATTTGGGTGATTAAATGGTTATTTTTTGAGCTGAAAATTGAAAAAATAAATCTTTTTAAAAGAATATTTATTTTTATTTTAAAGTTATAAAGATGATTAAAACAGAAAGAGCTAAATGAGGTAGTTTCTGTTTAATTCTCCCTACTAATATAGTTAATTATTTGTAGATTCTTTTCTCTGTTTTACGAACTTGAAATTACTTTTAATTAAATACAATTATTTTCTGTGCACTTGCAGTAGAGTATAATTTCATCTGTTGACTGCTCACCTTACAGCCGCAAACTCACCCGGAGCTCAGATACAAAAGACTGAGGCGAAAACTACTCACTTTTTGAGTCCAAGATGAAGCTCCTTTTTCGGTTTGGGCTTTCGGGTCCTCATATATTCATGCTGCTGTTATTGGCCCTGGCAATTCTGCTGCTGTGGCATTGCAGGCTTTGCAGATCCCCAAGGATCTGGTATACACACACTATATTCCGCTGCATTCTCCAGGCAGTATAAGTCATCTCTGAAAGTGAGGGAAAAACTTAGAAAAGAAGGAAAACGAAAATGTGGTTTCGGAAAACCAGGCTGGAAATGCTCTTTGTTACAAAACTTAATTTAAATTCTTATTTTTAGCAGAAATTTAAATTGTTCAAATCACTCGCCTCCAAGCATTATTAAATTAGATGTATCTAGGCTTTATTTTCCGATTTAAATTCCATATTTTCCCTGTCAGGGCTTAGAGTCTTTAAGTTGTTTTTTGGAAAAACTATTTATGCCTGGGCATGCACCTCGAATATCTCTGGGCGAACCCACAGGCGGCTGGCTGCGAGGGCAACTCGGCACCGGCAAAGGCAAAGGCTTTTAGGCCCAGACGAACTTTACTTAACCCCGGACCTCGATTGTCCGGCCGAGCCTTCCCCGGGTCGCCGACTATTCTCCAGTTGGTTGAAAATGATTTATGACGCTGGTCTGAGGGATTAGCATATGAATCCAAACAAAGCTGCTTGTCCTTGCCGGATCCCCTGCCTAAAGCCCCAACCTTCCCCTTCTCTGGGTGCTTCTGCTGCTCCGAGTAAGCCAGTTTCCGTTTTGTTTGCTTAGGCTGGAAAATGGACAAGATTTTGTCTAAAATCGAACCGGAAATGGCTTAAGCAAACTCCCATAAATGTGTGTATAAGCAAAGCTGTGTAGCTGTGTGTGCGTGCGTGTTGGGACAGGACCTGCAGTATGCGTAATTAACCTTTGACACGGCAGGTTGGTCCTGTCTCCGTCTCCGTTGCCGTCGCCGTCTCTGGCATATTTCACTTACCGTTTTGGCAATTAGCCCACTGCAGGTGTGTGCCAAAGGGTCTAGAGGGGGCCAAAAGGCGCCAATTGATCTCCGGAACCCCGACAACTTGGCTCCGATTCGCTCTGTAATTATGTTTTCTTAAATCTGTGCTCCATGCTCCATCTGAAATAAGCCTGTCCGCTTGGTAGTGTGTCCAGCCTAATCTCTCGCTTAGCAGATGCAGAGTAATATTAGGGGCTTTCCAAAGGTAATTTAAAGATAACTAAATTTATATATGTAGGTGGGTTCGGGCTCTGTGTGCATTAGGCATGTTAAGCTATATGAAATGACCTGAATATCCTGTAAAAGGGATTAGTGCTTGAGAGCCTGGTAAATAGCATAGGCATAAGGAGCATAAGGATCTCCCAGAAACTGTCAGCTTTTAAACAATTATTAGTTGTTCAAAATAGAGAGAGAAATGAAGTGAAGTGAGTCTAATAAGCCCGTTCTTCTACTATTTTTGGGTCTGAATTATCTGTTTTTAATGCTTAAAAGAGAAAACCATTTAAACTTAGGAGATGTCGCAGTAGTCCCGTGCCTTTTCAATGGTGTCCATGGTCGTGGTCGCTGCTCTGCTTGTGGGACTTGTGCCACTTCTTCTTGTGCTCCTCGCCGCCCTTCTTGCCCTGCTCCTTCTTGTGGCCCCACTTCTTGGCCTCCTCGTGCTTCTTCTTGTGGCCCTTGTGACCCTTCTTCTTGTGCCCCTTCTTGCTGTGACCCTTCTTGCCATAGTGCTCCTCGTGGCCTCCCTTCTTCTGGCCGCCCTTCTTGAAGCTGCTGCCCTTCTTGTGCTTCTTGCCCTCCTCGAAGCCGCCGTGCTTCTCCTCGCCGCCCTCGTCGTGATCCTCGTCGTAGAACTTCTTCTCCTTCTTGTTTTCGTCTAGCTTGTGGACGTGGTGCTTGCCCTTGATGGAGTGGCCCTTTTTGTAGGAGCCGTGATCCTCGAATTCGCTGCCCTTCTCGCCCTTGGAGCCCTTCTTCTTCTTCTTGTGATGGGACTCGGAGTGTTTGTGCTTCTTCTCGTGACCCTCCTCGCCGCCATGCTCGCCCTTCTTGCCCTCCTTGTCGTGGTGGCCCTTCTCGCCCTTCTCCTCGTGCTCCTCGTGCTTGTGGCCCTTCTTGCCCTTGCCGCCGTGCTTCTTGAAGTGCTCGCTGTGATGCTCCTCGCCGGACTCCTCCTCGCCGCCCTCCGAGTGCTCGGAGTGGTCGTCGTGCTTCGAGGCGGCCACCAGCTGATCAGGTTCCTGGAAAATCGGAAAATCTCATTTCTTGGGCCACTCTGACATATTTTATGCAAAGGGTCTGGCTCTCTTACCTGTTCTTCCTTCTGTCCATAATACGGCTGAAAATCCTTAAAGTCCTGGCCAAGCAGCAGCGAGCTTATGGGCATGGCTCTGTCCGGCGTCGAGTGGAGACCCAAAGCCCCGGCCAGAAGCCCCAGCAGCGTTATCACTTGCCACGTTGGCCACATGGCCAACGAGATGCCAATGCAGCTGCTCCGGTGGTACGACTAGAATCCTGGCTCCTCCTGGCTGCTCCTCGCTCGCTCTCTCTTAGGTCGGTAATCTCTGGAATTTCTGGTGCGGCTGCCACGCCCGCTTGTCGTTGTCCACTGGCCTTGCCTCGAGGCGCCGAAGCCTTTTATCCACGCTCTCCGCGCCCTTCGCCGGGTTGGAGTTACAGTTTGTGGCTGATTGGCCAACTTCGCTGAACCTTTTTTGCCTGGATTTTCGTCTCGGTGTATTGCTTTTAGTAAGAGATATACAAAGCTATGATAAAAGGTAAGATTGGGTAGGTGATTTTTATATATTAACTCATAAGAGGTCACTTCAATATAGTTATTTTCCATAGCAAATAAGATTGCAAATATATTACAATTTTCCATTTAATATAATTAAAAACTCAGTTAAGGTATCTTTTAGTCGCCTTATTCCCCTAAACCATTACTTCTCTTTTTTACCCTTTTATATTTGGTTTTTGTTCGGTTGTTTTTCCCATGTTTCTTTCGCCTCTAAGTGCATAACGTTGTCCCAAACTGAAGAAAAAAAACCCTTTCGAACTGGCCAACTTCTTGCGGTTTGGGAGGTTTTTCTTGCCACTGGCTGTTGCTGCTGTTGGCCAAAAACAAGCGACTTTTGTTGCGCAGCACAAAATTGCAAAATGGCAAAACCGAATCGAGTTTCGTAGAGCAAATGATGACCAGATCCGAAGACCGACAGAGGGCCCAAATGCCCAAGTGGCACAGTGGGCCTTATTGACTTCCGATTGGTTAAATTCGGCAACGCAGTCGCATGATGGATTCCCTCCGCTCCTACGCCCAATTAGCCATCAATCATGAGGATTGCCGTTTGCTTGTTTGATTTTCAACTTAATTAATAATTTATTGACCACTTCTGAGTGTCTTGTATGCGGTTGATTGATAACAACCGAGGGGATTTGGCCACAACATCGTCGGTCAGGAGATAAGAAATGGGGTAGTGAGGGGGCGTCATAGAGAACCAGCAGATATGTCAAAATATATTTGGGTTCTGCGGTTTTCTAAGATGTATGTGCGTGTTTGTGTTTTTGGTAACAAATGTGAAATTTATTTGTTGTGTTTAATGGTGAATGAAAGATAGATAAATTCATTTAAATCTTAATTACTTAATATTCTTCCTAATTCAACTTACATTTAGCTAAGTTTTATATATTTTCGTATATTTTTGTGGTACCTTTTACCTATCTTATTATCATA
Organism: Drosophila nikananu; assembly: GCA_008042635.1. Classification (NCBI taxonomy): domain Eukaryota; kingdom Metazoa; phylum Arthropoda; class Insecta; order Diptera; family Drosophilidae; genus Drosophila; species Drosophila nikananu. The sequence goes on from VNJV01006167.1 coordinate 131,746, forward strand.
TGGCAAGTGTCTCCACCAATTAATTTCCTTATCATTTATTTTCCCCTGTTTAAACTTCATTAGCTAAACCCTCTTACTCAACATTAACCCCTTCTCTGCGGGACACATCATCACCTCAGGAGATGTAGCCTTTAACCCTCATCATCCTTCCTGTTGTTTACCTTTTCTCCCCAAAGGACTCCACCAAGTTATCGCTTCATTCTTGGTTACCCCTATCATTTGGGTTTATTATCTTTATAAAGTATTAATATATTCTATATACTTATTTATATCTTTCTATTTAATTTTATTTCTTTATAAAGTATTTATATTTTCTATATATATATTACCCACTTATTTATTTCTTTGTATTTAATTTTAATTCGGATTATAATGTCTTTGAATTGTTTTCAGTTAAAAATAAATAAGCAATATTTACAATGTGATATTAATTCAATTACTGCTTTGGATTTGCACAAAAAAATAGACAAAACAAGTAAGAAAGCTACAGTCGTTCGTGAACGACTGTTATATACCATGTATCAAAATATATCGCCGCTTTTGCCCATTGCGACTTTTGCCTTTTAGAGAAATGTAAACAAACTCGCTCTTTGCAAAACCACCACCATCTCATGCACTTGCGTGTGCAAGACAGAGACAGAGATAACCCCTCCTCTCTTTTTTGCGCGGTGTAATTGCAGCATTTTTTTATGGGTTGACCTAGTTCTCAGAGTGCTTAACTGCCTTACTCTGGGGCATGTTTCTGGAGTTATGCCCTTGGATCGCCTGACAAGTCACGTGGACACCTTGTCGTATTTATGCGCCCAAAGCGTCGCTATAAAGTTGCCAAGTTGCGTTATAAATACACGTCTTAAAGATATTTCTGCAGCCCCCAATTTCCGCAGGTCTTTATCCTTTTTATTTTTTTTTGGCCGCCGACTCTGTTTATCCGTGGCTTTTTGGCCATTTCTCTTGGCCATTCCGGTGCCATCTTTGGGGCCGTACCTGGTCACAGGAAATGCATTTTAAATGTCGGCGGCGGCATAAATAAAGCGTTAATGTTGCGGGGCGGCGAATGCAGGACGAATTGGAGGACGATGCGTGGCGTTGCCTTGCCCTGCCTTGCCATGCCTTTTGCCTTTTGCCTTTGCCTTAATTTATGAGCCGCGGCAACAAGGACAAACGAGGAATTTCATTCGATTTCGCATTTCGATTCGATTTGGGCGAAAAATTCCGTTTCCGTTTCCGTTCCTCCGCCGCTGGCGCCGTGGCGAAAAGTTTGACAGCCACTTGGCACCTTCGGAACTTTTTCTAGCCATTCCCATTTCCAATCCCATCCAGCTTTTTGCGCCACTCCACTCCACTTGAATGCTCCAAACTGTCCCCAGCTCCCCGGCTGCTGCTTTCGCATTCACACAAAGTTCAGTAGTTGGCCAAAAGTCACTTGGCATGCATATAAATTGTCAGCCATTAAATTTGCATTGACATTTTGGCCGTGTTTTTTAACCCGCCGCCACCCAGCGACGGCATGCGGACCCCCAGAACCACCAGGACGGAGAGAACACCCCTTGGAAAAACCTATGGAGAGGCCCTCCGGATTTAGCCGGGTGATTTATCTATGCACTCTTTGATTGCATGGAGCTGCGAGCATTGAGGGCAAATTCTCGACGACTCGACGAGTTTTGTTTGCCATGTTTCGGTGCTTGTTTTTATTGAATTTCCTGAATTAATTTGCCAACATCAGGCAGCGCATATACAGCAACAAAAAAATGTATATAAACAAGATAGAAAGTTAGCGAAAAGAACGATGTGGTTAATACTCTAACTTACTTTATAGGAAGAGTCATTAATAAATACGTGTTGTGATTTAATTAACATAATTAAAATGTTTTTTTTGTATTTTTCAGTGAATAAGTAACTGAACTAATTAATAATAATTAAATAAGAAATTGAAGTAATCAGGAAATAGGAAATATAACTTACTTAAATATTTGTTAGAATTCCTTTAGCTCTTATTTATTTAAATAATTTTAATTTCGACTTGAATAAATAAAAACCCACTAATGTTCATTTTTAACTTGTTTTTCATTAATCAATTTTATAAACTATTAAACCCTTTCAGAATACTAAATACTCTCTTAGAAAGTGTACCCCAAAAACTATAAGAATGCGAAAAAAGTCACCAGCTAAACAAGAAAAAAAGTCTGTGGAACGTTGATTAAACTTGGCTTGGCATTGACATGAGCCGAGGAGTTGCATCCACTCCACAGATTCAATCTCGGTCCGGATATCTTTTCAGGTTGGCCGGCAATTAGCCTAATACCCAAGGACCTCGTGGCATCCTCGTTTGGCTTTTAGCCTTATTGAGTCCGGCCAGCAGAGTCCTCTGCCCCATGTGTCCCCCAATCATAATCAAAAAAGGTCCTCCTAGCCACCACCACCACTCGTATTTCAAGAAGGGGACTCTTTTTTTTACGTTGGGATTTATGTAATCACAGGTGAGCTAAGGGGAGTTGAGCAAAGGCTTAATTGTGGGACGATGGTAAGAGTGTGGGTTTTCCCATGAAAAGAAGTCTGAAATTATTCTCAGAACTAATCAATTCATTTGCCAGGACATTTCTTGGTGACTTATTTTCCCGAGCAGCAAAAACTTGTGTCCTCATTTGGCTTACGCTTTTTGTGGAGACTTTGGGACTAAAGATGAGTCTAGAACTGATGGGAGATGTTAAGGACTTAAAGATTTAACTTTGTAAATAATTTGAGATATTAGAAGATAATACCAGGAGTATATTAAGTTATAAATTGAATTAAACATAAAATTGAATCTTTCAGCTTAAACTTATAAATATTACCCCTTTAAATTCTTAAATTAACGCTTTAATATTTCATAAAACTTAAACAATATTCCGGACCTAAGCTTCATTTATTTCCTGCTCCATATTTTATTGCAAAAGATTTCTGGAATTAATGCTTCTGCCGCCTTAAATTTCCATCTTCATCATTTGCATCTGCTTTTAATTTCCAATTGAGAATTAAATTTCCTTCGCTTCACTTCGTTTTCTTCCGGCTCGTTACCTCAGCAACTGACAGGTGCCGGAGGTCAACTAGCCGCAGGTGAAAGCATTTCCGTTAAATGTTATTTACCCGAAAGCGATTTCAAATGTTTCGCAGCGCCACAACCACAGCCAAAGGATCCCTTTTATAAAAGCTTCCTCCCTACCAGTTTTCCCCTCCAAGACATTTAACGCTGCAACCTTAAGTCAGCCACGTTTATTTATTGCAACGCTTTTGACAAACTTTAAAACATCTCCGCTTAAACTTTGATCGCCTTGGCGATGTGGAAAACCTGTACAACCAAGCGGAGCATCTTCTGCAGTGAGAATAATGAAGGGTTTAATCTATGATCTATTTTAGATATACATAATAAGGTAACCAATAATTTTGAAATTATTTAATAACTTTCTGTAATACCTATAAGCTTGAAATCTTCTAAAAGAATGTTTGTAATATAACAAAAAATATTAGTAAGCTGAAGTTTGTTTCGTAATCCTTTCTAGGATCAAAAATACCCCTTCCTTAAGCTATGTAATATTAAACAAATATTTCTTTAGGTGTACGTTTTCCCCATGAGCACGTGCCGGCTTCGCTTGAGTCTCCTTTGTCCGCTGCACCTTGGCTATGGATTCTGTTCTTGCCGCTCCTCGCAGCAAATGCAGCGTGACACCCGCGGCTTTTTCACTTACACACCTGTGTGGGTGTGTGTGAATTGAAATGTGGGTCGCCGGGGCTGGCTGTCAGGTGAAACCAACAGGGGGAAAGGAGATTTCACCTCAGCGCAACATTTCAAAATTCAATAAAAAATCTTTTGTTTTCGGTACGCGAGCATTGAAAACTTTGAGCCAAGGTTTGTTGGCTTTCCGTGGGGCAACATGACTTACCGCTGCGGCGACTTGCCCCCCAGAGAGCAGCTGCCACGCCCCATTTTTTGTACCCTTTCCCACCCCCCTTGCTGCTTGCGGTAGATTTTGCACGTACGCTGCATTTTTACGCTTCGCATTTTCAGCAACAATTTTAGCTTCAGCTTCTGCGGCTGCTGCTTCTTCTTAGCGTGTGTGTGCGAGTGTGTGGGTGCGGGGCAGAGGCGGCGGGGGCGTGGCACGTGTCTGTACAATTTTAAATGATTTGCTGAGGCTGCACAAGGGGAAAAGTTGGTTAAAAGGTAACAATAATAAATAAAGATTGATTAAGGTTTAAAATAAGATACAAGTAATTTTATTTAATTTATTTAAGAATTTAAAATAAGATTTATAGATAAAAATACTGTTTAAAAATATAATTTTAAATAGTTTTAGATTAATTTATTTGAAATATAAAATGGAATTAGAAACAATCATTTGGAAATTCATTTAACAGGAGCCTTTCTCCTATATAAGGCTTTTATTTTATGAGTTTTAAATATAAATACTAAGGTTGTATTGTTGATAATAATATGATTTATAATAGCAATTCCATGAATTTAAATATAGATTTCTCTTGGTGTAAATGTGTGCGTTGCGTGGTTGTCATTTTATTCTGAATTTTCATTAAGACCGAATCCCGAACCCTTTGCCTAGGGTGAATAGAGATTTTGTGGCAGCTTTAAACCTTTGCCTTATATCCTCCCTCGCCAATCGATAAGTGAAGCAGAGAGAGCAGCAAAACTTGCGGAATAAAGCTAATTAATTCGCATCGTGGCATCAGGAGAGTGGCGACCAACGCGGCGTATGGGCAATCTGTCTGACTGCCGGTCGGTGTTTTCATGGCCAGGTGTCATAGCAGACATACCTGGAATTACTGTGTTGTTTTACAGCACCAGCAGCAGCAAAAAAATATACAAAAATATGGGGTTGATCCAGCATATTAAAGGGATTTTCATGTTTTGCTTGCTCTGGGGCAAAAGTTTTGCAGGAATTTTGCAGAATCAGAGCTTGTGTGCGGCGGGTGTTTTATAGCTGTCAGATTTGGTTAAAGGATTTCGAAAAGGTTCAAATAAGAGAGGAGGGGCTTTATATGTTATATAAATTGATATATTCCTCAAGTAACTAAAAATGAAAAGAGCACTTTATCCTTTAGAAACTTCATATATAGAGTGAAATGCAAATGCTAGCGAACAGTATTTTATGAATACCTCTGCATATTTATGCAGTTATGCTAAATAAGCTCTTGTCCCAGCCATCAACTGGCTGAATTCAAATCATCGGATTACTTCGATCAGAGACGTATTTTTGATTCCGCATGCATGAGCCAAGTTTATGACGGCTCCCTGGCACCTGGCAAATATCTCACATTGTTTCGACACCTGAGATAGATTCCCAAATTGAATGCAGGATTTCGGAGGACGCTCGGGCGGTCGAATACATTGACAGGCGACGGGGCTAAATTATGCGATGTGCAGTGGGAAAGCACTCACACAGCAGCTTATTTCCCAACCGATTTTCCACACAATTTTCCTGTCCCTCATGCCTCCCCCTTTTCCCCCTTTGAATCGTGTGTGGGTTCAGCGGTTTTGCTACCTTTTATTCTTTATGTGTATTGATTTGAAATGAATCTCCGTGTAAGCGAGACCAAGCGCAGAATCCGCTCCAGAATTGGAATCAGCAGCACTTTTCCAACTGGAATCTCGCCACTGCCACGCCCCCGAACGCCACAAAGCAGCCAAATTGAGAATTTTCCGGCAGCAAATTGCAATGTTTCGATGCTCTGCCAATGGGCTTAATCCTTTTTTAGGGTTTAGGGTTTAAAATGTTTTATTTATATTTTGATATTATTATTAAAATAAGAATGATTTTACAATCATTTATATAATTTATTCTGCATGAGAGACTTATACATTTTTTGAACTGAATACTAGAATTTTTGCTATTTAGTTTCTTTAATTTTTAAACCAAATAATACCATAAAATCTATCAATAACCATTCGGTGCCAGAAATTGTTGACTTTCAACCTTTGCAAATTTTTCACTCCCCAGCCTCGGTGTCTGTTTTTCTTTCTTTTTCCGATACTCCTGTCTCTGGCACTGTTTCTCTGTTACTGTGGCCATTTCCGCTCCTGGTTCATGGCTCGACTTTGGCTTTGGCATATAACTTACTGTCATATTTTCATCTAGCTATGCTTCCGCTTTATCCAGCGCCATTTTCGCCCCCCTGAAATCCATACCCGCCGCAGAGTTGTGCTCTTTGTTATTATTGTGCTCGCCGCCCTTCTATTGAATGCTTCTTTCGTATTAAAAGTTTCATTCTTTTCTGCATGCTGCTTTTTGTTCTTTGGGGATCCCCCCTCCGTTTGGTGGGGGAAAGAAATGCTCTTCTGGATTTTGTTAACTTTGTTATTTTTGCTGTTGTTGGGGTGTACTGGTGGCTGCTGCTGCTTGGCGCTATTCAATTTTCAATAAAATATGTAAATTTATACCGCATTCTGTTGTCCTCCTTCTGCTCTCTCATCTTTTTCCTCTCCTCTGTCATCTTTCGACCATTTCCTGGGTTTTTGGTCCTGGTCCAGGACTCTGCTCTAAAAATGCACTAGAGAAATAAATGTGATCAATAAATGGGTGTTTGTTTAAAAATAAAACAAAAATAAATGATATCTTTAATGTCATCTAGTAATTTTTTACTTATTTAAATAATCTAGAGATTTTCACTTCAAGAAGAATGCTCTTGTTAATTTTATAGGAAAGTGTTTATAACACATATTACATTTTTTCTCCTTCTGTATTTCTCAAGGTTATAATTAATTTATTAATTAATATTTAAATTAATTTACCTATTTATAAATATTTAAAATAAGCACAGAATATATGAAACCTTTTCTTCTCTTGTTTTTCGAGTGTTGCTCTTATCTCAGCCGTTTCTCATCGGCCACATTTGATAGCTCCAAGTTATGGCCCTAGCTGGTCCTCGCCTCTCCCTTCTCCCCCTTCCTGTCTGCCCCTATCACACACCCACACACACAGAGACTGTGTCCCTGTCTGCCACTAAGCAGTGAAGTATGTTATTAATTTGTAATTTGTTTATGGTTATTTGTGCACAAATCAAAGGCCAGAGATTGTAACTTTGAAGTAGTCGATGCAAAGAGCTTACCCAGAGGATAACTTTGCGCGGATGCCTCTCAGAGGGGCAGAAGTTATGACCAAGAGAGAGAGGGAGGCGGAGGGGCTGGCAAATCATTTTGAATATTTAAGCGGAATTATCCCATGATAAACTCGCTGAAATTGAGTCGAAAATTGACTTGGTATGTCGTTAGGAAAATGGTTTTTCTTGTTTGGCTACTTTGCAACATTTTTTCTAGGATCAACTCTTACGAATAGGAATTTTTAAAAGTTATTTTAGCTTTTATTTTTGACAAAACAAGTTTTGAATTTGGTTTTATGGTTTTCATGTGCAGAAATTGATTTTCAATAGTAGTAGTTTCGCATTTATTTACTTTAAAGATTTGTATATTTAATTTCGCAAAGCAAATCAATCGGAGTGATTTCCATTTAATCATTGTCACTGAATAACAAGGAATTATTTATCTAGTGAATATTTTCCATGTTGACTCATCTTTGTTTGTATGGAGAGTTTATGGGCATTTGGTTGCACTCTATAAATGAAAAGTATATTCATTAATTACGGCTTATTAGGGGTTTACTTATATATTATATTTTAAAAGTAAATCAGGGAAATAATGAACTCAAAGTAAATAATGTTTTGGTATGTTCTTTTTAATAAAATAAACATTTAGCTCAATAATAAAGAGTTTATACAATTTGTATTTGTATTCAAAGCCATATTTCCAACCCCTTTGTTTATTTACAATTCCATTTGAGGGCATTCTCCCGTTCGAAGTAACCTAAATTACGATATACCTGAATTTTCACTTTGATTCTGTTTCTATTTGCTGTTAACTGGGCCGAAGAATATAATCAATCATTAAACTTCAATAGTCACCTCCCGTTTTTTGCCGCCTTCCAGCCCGCTTAGCAAATCAAATCAAAGGAAATAAATGTTGTGCGAGGATGGTGGTTATTGTTTGACTTTTGCATTTTTCAACACAAAAAGTCAACAACAAAAGCAGCCATATGAACAGCAACAATTCACTCATTCGCATTCATTGTCATTTTCCGAATGCGAGTGAGTGTGTGGCTGTGTATTTATTCATGCATTTGTTTGCTTTCTGACGCTTGCTTCCGAAAAATTATGTGCAAACAAAGTTGAATTAAAACAGACAAAAAAGTACAACAAGAAGAAATTTCCACCAACAAAAACATAATAAAAGAGAGTAAAATTGTCAAATAAGCCAAAACTCAAACAAAAGCGCGATGCGACGAAAGACACAACGGAAAAAAAACGAAGAGACTCCAAAATGTAAAAAATATTATACATAAGGAGAAAATATACCGAAAAACAATAAACACAAGCCCACAAAGGGAATTTAATTGCCTGTCCCCGGCCAAAAGGAGAGCGAATAAAGGTCCTTTTCCGCCATTGTTGTTGTTGCTCTTGTCAATGTTAATTTTACTGCACGCGGGGCACAAGTTCATAAATAAGTGTGAGTGCGACTGCCAGTCTTTGTTTCGTATCTGCTAGATACAGGACCATGCCCCCTCCCCGCCTATTCTGACTTGCAAAAAGGCAAGCCACTCCACTCAAGTTGGGCTAAAACAAAAGTTAATTAGAATGTTCCTCCATCATAATGCGTGGCCCCTCTGCAGCCCACCAGGCAAAAACAGAACAGAAAATAAAATAAATACTTAAGAAGACCTAAGTCGACCATAAGATACCCGGTTTTTAGTTGTAACAAAAAATGCTGCATACTTACGTGCGTTTAAGTGCAGAGAACTAAGAAGAGATAATTTAGAAATGTTCTTAATGTTAATAATACTTGACTGATGGGGTAAAGAAATATAAATAAGACAGAAAAGTGTTTCGAATTTTTTATATCTCAGTTTGCTTTAAATACTTTTTATTGTTTTATATTTTTCTTTACAAATTCTTGAATAAAAGCAATATACCCTTGTGATCTACAAGTGCTCGGTATAATAAAACCAAAAAAACAGAAGCTGAGCAGACAAAGTTGCAGGCAGTAAATTAGATTAACAACAACAACATCAAAAATAAAACCAACAAATGTTGACAAAACAAACGCAACAAGCAATTAAAAATGTAAAATTTTGTGCTCTTAGCTTTCGTCTTCCTTTAAAATTATTTGCACAATTTTATGAGCAAGTAAGTTAAATGAAGCATTGCAATTCGGCCAACATTTTTGGGGCTCACCGAGAGAGAAATTAGAGGAATCTGGAAAATTAAAGGAATTATAATTTAAGTATTAGAACTGAGTAATTTATACTTTAAATAAATGATGATTAAAATAAATTTAAATGACGAAAAAGCCTGAAAGTTAAATGTATTCTCACCTAAATTATAAATGATTGATTTAGTCTCTGAATTTTATTAGATGTATTTTATTATAAGCAGAAAATTATAATTGATAATGAATAATATGGTAATAAATTAGATTTCTCTGCCTTTATATTTAAGAAATACATTAAGTTAACCCACCATAACTGGCAGTATTTGCCATCAATTTGTAGCTGAGTAAAAGTTATTCCCAAATACATTTCCGTTTTCCGGCAGGGAAATTCCAAAGTCAACTGTTAATTAGAGTGCGCGACTGTACCGTCAATGTGCTTGAGCGTGTTTTTTTTTCGGCAATATCAACTTTTAACTAACCATAATTTATGATGCTGCTGCGAAAAGTTTGCCAGGGGGAACGGACCAGGACCTGAAGCTCCACCATGTCCATGTCTTAAGCTATTTTTAAATGGGCTTCGGACACAAGAAACTTTTGGCCAAGCAAACAAACCAAATTTTTGGCGAGTTTTTCGCATCGCCTACTTGGCCCCTCTCCCACCCGCGCATCTGGAAAACTGTGGAAAACTGTAAAACCGTAACAGTTGACAGATCCTTCTAATGATAAACGAAACTTGCAAGTGGCAATGAGTTTTTAATGAAGCCCGAAATGTCCAGCAGAAAGCCTAAGATTGCCACTCAAAATTAATTATACAATATATAAAATTGTATTCTATAGCCTTATTTTCTATGTTAATTTTATTATATTAACAAATAATATTTTTGCGATGTTTTCTTATATATTTAATTATCTTTTATATTTACGTTTTTAAGGAATTTCTGACACTTTTGTTTATGTTTAAAAACTTAAGATACTTTTAAGGATTTTAGTTTTATTTTTTGTAGTATTTATTTATCTTTTCATGTATTTTTACCAACATTTTAATTTTTTTAAATTGAACAGCTGCCTTAATGAAATAAAAGCGGAATCCTCGTGAAAACCGGCCAAAGCTTCAAAGGAATTTCGAAATAAAATATGTGACACTGCTTTTTGAACATTCAAAAAAATAATTAAATATCCATAATTGCATGCTGGTTTTTTGAACACAAAAACTTGATTGAAAAACCAAATGCTTTCAACGTTTGACAGCAAAAATGCAGTAAGAAAATTGGGCATGAATTTTTATGGTTTTTTGTTTTGATCTGGGATAATACCAGGTTGTACAATTTTTTAGCCTTATATATAGATTGTTATTTTTTTTTTTTTAGTGTGAATGGAAGGAACCTGAAAGCTTCTGGTTGAGTTTGTGTTTTCAGTTTTCAGTTCCATCTGCAAGTCAAACAAAGTGAAATGGGCCAAAAGTGGCTTTAAGCTAGTTGAGCGGCCCGAGCGTGTTTGGTCATATTTTCAACATGGCTAGCAAATAAATAACAGGACAAACTTTTCAATAAATAAAATTAAAAACTTTTCCTCTACGCTTTTGCCCCGGTCAAAAGTTCGTCGCCAGGCGGCTGGCTCCCTTCTCTTTGGGTTTTTCTCGATATTTTGTTTTTTTTTTTTTTGCTTTTTGTTTCTCGTTTCGTCGAATCAAATTCGAGTTGGGCAAACAAACAAACAGAGTAACTGGAGATCGAGCCGGTGGTGAATTTGGGGCACCAGGGGGTTAAAGGCGACGGGTTCCGGGACAGACAAGCGGCAATTGACCGTAAAAATGTATATGTATATATATGCCAGTTAAGCCAAACGAACGCCTACGAATGGCTGGCCGGGCATCCTAGGAAGGCAAAGGGGGGCCCAGGTCCTGGACTCCACACAACAACTGTTGTAAACTTGGCCCTCTAAGTAAACCAAGTGGAGCGCTTGAGGTTTGAAAACAATCACCTTGACGGCCGAATTTCATTTCGAACATCCTTGGCCAGAATTGACCCCAAAAAAACAGTGGGCCGAGAAAGTTTACAACTTGATTTATAGCTGGCAAGCCATTTTAAGTGGGCTCTAGTATAAAATATTTGAAAGTCTTAAAGTTAAGGGTTCTTTGAAATATTTTATAAAATTAAAGTTGAGGAAACTTAAAGAAAATTTTACTTGATTCTATTTTAATAATTTAACTTTATTTCCTTTGAAAAAAAGATAATAAGACACTGAAACTAATACATTTATAGATATTAATAGGATTAATATCATTACAATTTTAAATACAGGATGGAAAATGTCCTTGTACTTAATTAAATATAAAATAAAAGATAACCAAAATATAAAAAAGTAACAAGAATCAACAGTATTCATTAAATTCTCGTAGCACTTGCCCCTTACCCAAATAAACCTTCAAAACCTAAACCACTTTTTTAAATTAACCAGAAAATACTTCCAATCATCTCTTGAAAAGAACAAGAAAATATTATACCAATTCCCGGCTCTTGCACATGTACATATATATTTTATCGCCGCTGATTGCCCTTTAGACCAATCAGAATCGAAATCAGAATACTGTTTGCACTCAGTGTAAGCAATCAGTTGAGCAGCGTCCAGTTCGCGTCGCGGGGCAGCTAAATCAACTAAAAGTTGGTGCGAAGAAAAAACAAAATCAAATTGGGGGTGCGGAGTGCGGAGGGTTACTGGGTGGTTTTGGCCAAAAATGAATTGGTCAAGTGGAAAAATTGGCAGTGCTCGTGGCGGAAAGCAGAGAGAAGATGGTCAAGGGCGGGATGGGTGGAAAAAGTATTGAAATACATTTAATGAAAAAGTTAGACAAAGTCGCGTGGGAAGGCGAAAAATCGGAAAACGTTGAGTCCAACTTGCCTTTCGGGCTGTGGCTAAAAATGGGTAAATGGTAAATGGGGAAATGGGAAAAATCCACACCCACTAGCCCGCACATACACGAGTGTACACCCACAGCGGATTTGATGTGATTTTGGTGTAAGCAAGAGGAACAAGTAGGAAAATGGGAATCCCCGGGCATGCTAAACACTGATTGCGTTTTAATGCCAGTTATGGATGAATGAAACGAGACTGGGGAATGGGGAAACGGTGTTCGAAAAAGGAAGCAAAATACAAGGAAAGCACTCTATTGATCACTGAACTAAAAAAAGAATGCCTGAAATTAGCATAAGGGAGGAGGGGTAAAATTAAAAACAGTGAAGATATAAAATGCTAGCAAGAGAAGACAGGATTGTTCAATACAGATTTTACTCTTTTAAATATATATTCAATATTTAAATTTTTTTAACTCATAACAAACATTAAAGCTATCATTGAGTTGCTATAATGACATTACTCAAAAAGTCCAACAAATTAGAGTTGCTCCGTATAATTTGTAACCCAATTTTAATTTCCCCGCCCCAAGGAGCACACTCTCCCCATTCGAATCTCGAATAATTTGCACATTTATCTGGCTGTCTTCCTGCCGCATCGTCAATCATCTTAACGTTTTTCCCATTCGCTCGCTTTTGGCCAGGATGGGGCCACTGCGACGGCCGGCTAACTGATGATTCCCTGACCATGGTCCATGACTTGGCTGCAGATAACAAATTGGGCTGGCTCCAGTGCTCTGTCTGCGTCTAAAGACGAAGGTCCTCGTCCTTGTTAGCACCCCCCAAAGTGGCATTTTGGTCCTTGTCCTGTTGCTCCTGCCTGGCAGTACTTCCTTTGGATGCACTTGCACTACTCCCCGCCAATCAGGAGCTGCTGCTCTATCTCCTGCTCCTGCTGCTGCTACTGCTGCTGGATCCCCTCCTTATACAGATATCCTCGTTTTTAACGGCTTGGCATTTGCAAACTGCAGCGTCATTTAAACTTTTCTCATTTGATGGCAGCGGCGGCAGCAGCGACGCCAGCGCAAAACTTGGTCCTGCCACCGCTGATCCTTTTGTTGCTTTTGCAATCGAGGGCTCAATGAGGGGCAGGGAGTTGGCCAGGAAAAGGGGCCTGATGCAGCGACTTCTCGATAAGCAATGCACTTGAAATATATTGCTTATTTTTATTTCAATTATTAAGAAGGAAGAGTAGTAAAGAATATTTATGTTTTTTGATATTTAATAGGGAATTGAATTGTCCTAATTAGGATATCGTAATAAATCCCAAAACTTTCTGTGGGTTAAAGTACTTAAATAAAAATGTTATATATATACATACAAAGTATTTAAATTTGTTTTCTTCAAATTACTGTAACTTTTCTTCAAGTGCACTTGACAAGACTCTTTGCTTTCATTGGACTTTGGCGAAATTTCGGCTTCGGTTTCCCTCAAGGCTCGTCATTGTTTGGCCAGAGCATTTTTAATATGCAACTAATTTGCAGGACACGACAGCGACGCAATGCGGCACACAATCCGAAAGGGAAGTGGGTGAATTTACAGGTTGCAGGTTGCAAGCTGCAGGATGCAGCATCGGCTCAGGAGAGAGGACAGCAATGGAATAGGAACACAGCAGGAGCAGGAACAGCAGGTGACGCCGGAGCAGGTGCAACTTGGTTTTACCCCCTAGACGGCTATTGTTTAAATTCAATTCCCGCCTTTGTCGCCTCAACTTCTTTGGCCAAAGTTTAGCACGCCAGCACTTCACCCTCCCATGTATTCCCATGCCCAATCCTAGTCCCTGCTCCATGTACCACTTCCCTCTCGATTTCTCCTGGGCGCTCCCCGGGCTGCTGTTTGACTTTCAGTCTCGAATGATTTACCTTACAAGATAAACAGACCGACGCAGGGCTTTGTCTGAGCAGCCAAGTTTGACTTTTGTCTTTTGTGCTTCGAAAGGCAGAATGCAGAGGATCCTGCTTAAGGCTGGCCGTGTGGCACTAGAAAAAGGTACATAATATTTAAAATAAAACCTATTAAGTAGGGAAATTAAGTTAATTATTTAAATACATAATCTATAAACGTAATGTCTTATATTTTATTTTAAACTATACAGCATATTAACTCTGTTACATCCCCCAAATTCCAGTGTCAGACTGGCATTGATGCGCTTACAGCTCAGCTGCTTTCTCTGCTCACTTTCCTTTCACAGCTCTTCGGATAATGCGCTTGAAATTGTTGCCAGCGAAGGCCCATTCAGCTTCCTTTCGGCTGAAGCCGCCGCATTGGGCCTGGGCAATGCAATTTCAACTCTTTGATAACTCGGCTAAAGTGCATTTGGCTGACAACGATATGCCCCTCGGTCGGCAGATGCTGCACTCCGTCTTATCGGGCGAGAGCTGAGAAAATAAAAAAAAGAAAGTAAGACACATGAAAATGCAATAGCCAAAGTTTGATATGAAAACGCACCGAGTCGAGTACCAGCCACCGCTTTTCCGCCCGCTCCCCGCCCCTCTGCCGTCTTTCACTCGGCCGCGTATTACAAAAGTTTTCAATTGTATTTTTTCCTGCGCTCAGCCTTTTCCCCACCCACCGCTTTTTCTTTAGTTTATCTCGCAACCTCTCATTCCCGATTCTTGTTCGCACTTTTGGGTTTTTTGTATGTGATTGCGTTTAATTTTGAATGTTGCCGCCAAGCTGATAAATTGCCTTGGCATTTGCATTTCCCCATTTAACCACAAACGTGGATCCTTTCCCGCCACAGAAAAAAAAGAAGAAGAAAAAGAAAAACCATCTTTCAACCCTTGCAAAATAAAGAAGAAAATATTCTCGCGCAACTTTCTTAAGAGATGAATTGTCAGCTGAGCAAATGCAACTGAAAATGGTTCAGAGTTCTGAGTTCTGAGGGGAGGGGCCTGCCGAATAAGAGATTTGGCTGAAGCAACTTTTGGGTGGGATTGCAGGTGAGAAATTCTCTGATATAAACTTAAAGTTTTTATTGATTTTGGCTTACTTTTTTTGGATTCGAGTTGAAAATTTAAGGGGTTCAAGTAATGCCTGTTTGAATTAATAAAATGTGAAGAAAATCTAAAAGAGATGGGATATTTCTAACAAATTTATAAAACGTAAGAACAAACTCTCAACTTATGTTGAAAAACCTATAAGCCTAAGTCTTATTATTATATTAAATACCTTACAGAAGGCTAATTGTAGGTGTCCAACTTAGGTTTATAGTTTTTTCACAGAAAAATAGAAAAAAACGCGAAAACTTTGACACTTTTTCGTTATCTAAAAATCTTGTTTCTCAGGATTCTCACACCCCTTCCCCGCCAATTCATGGTCAAATGGAAACCGCACGGTCTGTCAACACATCATATCGACCCATTAGCTTCCCCTCCTTTATCTTTCCTTCTGGATTACGCAACCTTGTCTCAAGTTAAAGTCAAAATCCGCAAGACGAACAAAAAGGAAGAAAAAGACACATTTCTGTTGCAAAATATGTCACGTGCTGAAATGTTCGAGTGCCAATAAGTGAGGGAACTAAAATAGAAACCGTACAGAGTCCGGAAAGGAGGATATCGGGGACATCGGACAACGGACAACGGACTGGGGACATTTTGTTACGGACAGCGGACACATGTTCCTGTTAGTTGGGAACTGTCCTCGTCCGCTCAAAACTTGTCACTTTTTACGCGCAGCTGCAGTTTATTTTAAGATTGGCCGGGTGGCGCCTCCTTCAGAATTTGGGGGAAACCCCCTAGCCACTCCTCTTCTTCTCATTCGCCGCCTGCGCGGCCTTATTTCGGTGGCATCGCTGACGCTTTTCGCTTACTTTCCGCTGGCCGAAACTTTTCCACTCTCGTCACACTTTTCCCACTTCCCCGTCCACTCATCCAACACTTGTCGCTACTTTTTTTTAGCTATTTTGATTTTTAAGAAACAACAGTAAGAGTATGAAGGGGATTTTGAGAGAGGGAATGGGGAGGAAAATTAAGCAGGAAAAACCGAATATGAATATTTTCTATTTAGTTGTAATAAATATTATAAATTAAATTTTTTTTTACACTTTGTTAATAATTACTTACGAGATATCAAGTGATTTAATATATTTAAATTTTATGTATTAACTGAAAAATATGTTTCAAAACTTAGACACAATTTTGGTCATCATTTTTGGTCGGAAAATGTAGCTTTTAATAAGAATAAGTTATTTAACATGGTTAAACAATTGAATATGTGTTAGGATTGATTTGAATAGTACTTAAAACTTTAAAATATGTTCTTCAGTAACATATTTAAGAAATATAACTAGAATTTTAGTAAAAACTCCTTGAAAATGACTATACCCTCTTTAAAAGTGTATTCCAAAAATAAGTGGAGCAGGGGGCAAAACATCAACGGAAAAGAAAACTTTTGTTGCTGATTTCTTTTGCAATTTTCGGCAGCTGCCCCAGCCACTGTCCACCCCCCTCCATCCACCCTCTCCAGCTGCCCCACACCCCCTCCACCCCACTCAACCGGCGTCATGTGCGAAATAAGTTTCACACTTAACGACATAACAAGTTTTCGCCGAGCAATGTCCGCGTATCCTTGTCGCGCCCCGCTTCGCGACACGACAATGTCCAGGGTTTTCCGTATTTTCAGCGGCAACGCGTTGATTTCTGAGTGCAGGTCATTTCATTCATAAAGGGGGAAAGCGAGCGAGCGGAGGAGAAGTGGCATCCACTCGGCGCAAAGCGCATTGTTAGCTGCAAATGAAACAATCTTCGAGTGCGGATCTCGAGATGCGATGCTCGGAGAGCTTAATTCGGGCAAGTTATGGCTGCAACGGAAACAGTCGAGTGCAAGTGCTTTCCACTTTGATGGGAGCTGTCATCCTGCACTTGTCACATACAATTTAGCTATAAGCTTCAGCTTTAATGTTGTAGATCATAAGCTGAAAGTGAATTTAATAATTTCAATATGATTGCTATATAAATGCTATCAATTTCTTAAGTTTATATTATAAATTATATGTGTTATATAATTTTAATGTGCTTTACAAAGAATAAGAATTAAATTAAGAAGAGAAACAAATAATAGCTTTAAAGGACAAAAAATAAATACAAAAATAGCTTTAATGCTTTGAAAGTATAATTAAAATGTAAAGAGAATTTCGCATTGGAAAAATTCAGCGAATTAAAATGAAATTGTCTTTAAAATCGGGGTTGTTTGGGTGTCATTTTTTAAAGTATATTTAATCACCTTACTGTAT